>CM056049.1:326485715-326777404 GCA_029574335.1 Rana kukunoris
GTCTGATCGAGATGGGAGGGCTGATAAAGGGGAGGGCTGATAAAGGGGAGGGCTGAAAAAGGGGAGGACTGAGAGGGGGTGAGAGAGAGGGGGCTTAAAGAGAGGGGGGCTGAGAGAGAAGGGAGGGGGACTTGGGGGAGATAAGAGACCCCTAGCCCTGTTCCTGAAGTCCCACCTCTGTCCCAGTCTCTGTCTGCAGTTGTGTGTAACAGTATGACAGACAGTACCTTTCCATACATTCTCCCAGTCTCCTGCTCTAATGATCGATCCGTCCAATTACGGCGGCTCCCGCAGCAGCATGCGCCTCCTGTCTGTCCTCTGTGACAGCTCTGTGTCAGCGGCGAGCCTGTCTGTCCTCTAGCTCCGGTTCTCATAGCAGCGCGCGAAGAGGAACTTGGAGCAGTCCATGCTCTGGAAGCATGGGGTACACTGCCTGCGCCCACTGCATCCTGGGGAGGCGGGGTCAGGGGTTGAGGTCAAGGAGGAGGCGGCCACGGTGGAGCTCTTTTGCCGAGTCTCGGACTTATCTGCGCTCATGTTCACTGCCATGGGTGCCCGGCCACCCACGCCTTCCCAAGGGTGCTGCTGATTGCTGCCCAGTGCCGCGCCGCCACACACATGATGCTAGACAGCCGCGTAGAAGAGCAGGCACATTGATAAACTCCAGCCTCTCCTCCCATGACAGAATAGTTAACACAGCGGCCGTGGCTGCGCCCTAGGCGGCAGTGCGCTCTAGGCGGCTGCCTAATTTGCCTAGTGGTAGCGCCGGCCCTGGTGGGACGTATATCATGTTTGTTATTTTTTTTAAAGATTACAACCTTTACAATTACTTTAAAGCTAAAGAACAAAGGATTTGTTTTTCCTTTCACAAGAAAATAAATTTAGTTTTGGAAAGGCAGTGAAACATATTTATATGTCTAGTCTGTAAAATTGACAACTACATGTAGGAAAAAATGAGGACTAAACATTTGGAACCACTTCCTTTCCTGCCATATAACATTAGCAGTATGGAAATAAAGGATTCTCATGGCACACCAGTGCATATAGGTAGACATATCACAAAGCTCAGCTGGACATGCATATACAGGCAGTACCACTGTAAAAATGCAGTACAATTTTGAGGACCAAGTACAGATTATTACAGTGCTAGCTGACTCTGAACTTCTCTAAACAATCCACATTGGATCCAGTTCTGACAGTTCTACATATCTTTAACGTCATTGACCTGGAACTAGTATATATATATATATATATATATATATATCCTAAAACAGAAGTACAAGAAAGCATATTTTATATTAATTTTATCTTACAAAAAGGGTCTCTTTGTGTACAGTGCATCATTTTTTTTATCCATTTACTATTAATGGCTAGTACAAATAAAACCCCCTTTCATTCTGCTAAGCTTTTCTTTTATTATTGACACAGCTGCTATAAGACAATCCTCATAAAATAAGTTCAGCCAGTACATCCAGCTGTATGGAAAACAGATCGTTATTTAATTTAGCTTTAGTAAACTATTACTGATACCTAAATATTGTGATTGTTTGCCTTTGGTAAACGAATGATAATGAAAGAAAATTCCCAAAGATTTTATTTAGTTATTAGTATGACCAGAAGTCCTTGAAATAAAGCTTTCCCATGGCTTTAATAACCATGCGCTGGTCAAACCAATGTTGTTTTTGACCACTAGTGATGAGCAGAATACGCCATATTCCATTTCGCAATATTTCGCGAATATTTCGAAAGAATATTCGCGAATATTCGTTAATATTGAATATTCGTGATATTTTATAAAAAAAAAAATAGCGAAATTTCGCCAATGCGAAATTTCGCTATTTTTTTTGGATAAAATTTAACGAATATTCGATATTTACGAATATGCGCTATATTTTATAAAAAAAAAAAAAATAGCGAAATTTCGCATATGCGAAAGCGAAAATGATTGCGAAATTTCACTATTTTTTTTTTGGATAAAATATCACGAATATTCGATATTTACAAATATTCGCTATATTTTATAACTAATGCGAAATTTCGCTAGTGCGAATGCGAAATTGATTGCGAAATTGATTGCGAAATTTGAAAAATACGAATGTTCGAAATAGCGAATTTTCGCCGCGATATTCGAGTTATTCGCGAATACTCGAATATGCAATATTCGTAGCGAATATTCGCAATGCGAATATTCGTGAGCAACACTATTGACCACCCCTCTTCTGCAGGATGTAATATATGTTAAAGTGTAAAGCTGGCTACACATTATACAATTTTCTGGTACAAATGTTCTTTAGATTTACCAAAATCATATCATATGAGGTCAAACCTTTCAAATTGTATGCACAATCAGGTAGACCCCTGTACTGCATAGTTGAAGGTAAATCTAAAGGAAATTGAACAATAAAAATTGTATATTGTGTAACCAGCTTTACTGTGAGCAAACTATGAACATTCAAATATTTATATATTAATTACAAGCAGTAAATACACTTTATAATAATCCCTCACTGACCTCTGCAGTTGCAGCCACTGTGTAGTAATTTATCCTTAAAAATTCAAAATAGAAGTAGTGAAGATATTTAGGTTGGGTCTCAGCATTTTGCTCTTTCCCTCTTTTTCTATGCATATAATCTGTGTATACTATACTATGCATTAGAGCTTAAGAGGCTACTGGGCTATCTCATTGCTGGAAAGAGTAGCTAAAAATGTGTTAAACTACCCAGAGAAAAGCAAAAGTTAAACTGAGAAGCTTTGGCTATAATCATGAATGAATTACTCTACAGTGGCTGCAGCTACAGAGTTGTGAGCAAAGGCTTGTTTTAACCCTGAGTAGGATTCAACACAGACTAAGCTTACCACAGTTGCCAATCCTGCTCACCCCCTGTTGGCTATGCCTTCAAGGCACCTCTGCAGTTGGCTGGAGCTCTCGTGTGTGTGTGTGTGTGTGTATGGCAAAAGGCAAGACAGTGCCTCTATAGAAGGGGGTAGAGCTGGGTTCAGGTCTATAATGGAGCTTGAGAAGTGCTAATAGTCAGAAATACAAGGTATTTTTTACTTCTTCTGTCCACCAATGCAAGACTATTTTTCCCTCCCACTAACCAATGTAAGGTGTATTATATTAAATAATTCTGACTGCTGTAGTTTGTACACATCGATGTATGTTACCTATACCTGACCTGTCCATTGTATATGCTATGTTCTCAGTACCATACTCATGAACACTGCACAACATAGCATTACATTGTATAAATTAAGTACTATGGGCCAGATTCTCGTAGATCTGCGGCGGCGTAGCGTTTCCTATTTACACTACGCCGCCGCAACTTAGAGCGCAAGTATTCTCAAAGCACTTGCTCCGTAATTTGTGGTGGCGTAGTGTAAATGGCCCGGTGTATCCCCGCGTAATTCAAAGGGGGGGTCTTGTATTTAAATTAAGCGCGCCCCTGCGCCAAACGAACTGCGCATGCGGCGGCCGTAAACATAGCCCAGTGCGCATGCTCCATAGTACGCCGCAAATACATTGGTTTCGACGTGAACGTAATTAACGCAAAGCCCTATTCGCGAACGATTTACGTAAACTACGTAAACGACGGAAAAAGCGACGCTGACCCGACGTCCATACTTAACATGGCGTATGCATCACCTACGCAAAGTTACCCCTCATATAGCAGGGGTAACATTACGCTTACGCAAACGACGTAAACTACAACGACGGGGCGCAAATACGTTCGGGAATTGGCGTATCAGGCTCATTTGCATATTCGACGCAGAAATTGACGGAAACGCCACCTAGCGGCCAGTGTAACATTGCAACTTAGATGCGACGGTGTAAGTGACTTACGCCAGTCGGATCTAAGCAAAATCTATGCGTAACTGATTCTAAGAATCAGTCGCATAGATACACAGCCGCACAAACAGAGATACGACGGCGTATTAGGAGATACGCCGTCGTATCTCCTTTCAGAATCTGGCCCTATGTTTCAAGTTCATGTTGCTCGGTATAAAAGTAATTTGTGAGTAAAAGGACTTTATTATATGTGTGCAGTGTATGTTCAGACTTTATTTAACTATGTCTCTTTAAGCCATAGCTAATATTAATTGCAACATAGCCATGCCCACTTTTTTACCCACGCTGCATGTTTTCCTTGCTGGCGAGTCCCTCTTTCTCCAGTTCTAAAACTGGAGAGTTTGTGCAAGTGTCGCAAGTAGAAAAGGTAGGCTGCGAGGAAGATCTGTTACCTTGCCCTAAATGGACAGAGGTTTACTTTAAAGTCCCTCTGGCATGATACAAATATGTAGGCTACCAATGTTGGCATTTATCTGAAAATGATCGTTGCCTAGCTGTGTCTACCTTCAAGATTTCAGAGTGTTTGTTAAAAAAAATAGTCCAAGTAATTTGTACAAACCTACGCCAGTCATAGCAGCCAGAGAAAAAAAAAATACAATTAACTAAGGCAGGGGTCCTCAAACTACGGCCCTCCAGCTGTTCAGGAACTACAATTCCCATCATGCTTAGTCATGTCTGTGAATGTCAGAGTTTTGCAATGCCTCATGGGATGTGTAGTTCCACAACAGCTGGAGGGCCGTAGTTTGAGGATCCCTGAACTAAGGCAACAAAACAGCTGCACACGCTACCACTTACTACCCCATACATACACTTATGCACAGACATGCAATGCTCTCTCCAAATTCAAATACAAGGTTTACAGCAGACCCATTAAAGAGACAATTGAGAGAAAACCAAATCCACCACTTGAGAAGCCGTGTTATCCAGTCATGGTTACCATATTTTGCATGACTTTTTTAGAGCAGACGCACCCTTTGTAAATACGTAAATACAAAGGCAGAGCCTGGTTTATTAAACGGCAGACATATGACAGGGTGGGTGGAGTTGGATCCTTCCAATGCAGCAGTATAGCCTTTTTTGCATAGAAAAATATCAAACAAAAGATAATGCGCATACATGTAAGTGAAACTTCCTGAGTTTTGGGAGCTTGTAGATCAAAGTGGGTTGTTAACATGTCAAACAATTCAGCCCAAAACTGGGACAGGCTTGGACAGGACCAAAACATGCGCAGAGCGTTAGATAAGACTTCTTCACACCTAGGACAGGAGGCTTGCTCCGTCAATCCCATACGATTCAGTTTAGCAGGAGTGTAGTGCAAGTGGTGAATACATTTAAAATGTATACGTTTATTGGCTGTGCTAATAACATATGGTTTCAGAGATCTCCCAATCTTTATCTGCAAGGTCAGGAAGGAGTGCCTTCCATTTTGCTGGTACCATGCACTTGTCCTCAAACCTAAAACAACTAAACTTGCCCAGTCGGACGGGTGACCTGTCTATCAAAGTGCCCGGGCAAGGGGGAGGGGCTATACATGACGGCGCGGCAGGGGAACACACAGCTATTCAAATGCTGTTGTGTTCCCCCAGCGCATAGTAACTAGATGTCGGCAGCGGCGGGGGGACTTGGCTTTGTCTTAGGGGACACAAGGCTGCATTAGGGACATGGCTGCATCTAGGGACATGGCTGCATCAGGGACATGGCTACCTCAGGGACATGGCTGCATCTAGGGACATGGCTGCATCAGGGACAGGGCTGCATCTAGGGACATGGCTGCATCTAGGGACATGGTTGCATCAGGGACATGGCTGAATTTAGGGACATGGCTGAATTTAGGGACAAGGCTGCATTTGGTGACACGTGGCTGCATTTGAAAAAAAGTATCAGTAATCGGTATCGGCGAGTACATGAAAAAAAAGTATCGGTACTTGTACTCGGTCCTAAAAAAGTGCTATTGGGAAAACCCTAATATATACTGTTCTTTCTGCCTGGAAACTGGAGATTGTCCATAGCAACCAAAAAGTGTCCCTTTACACCAAAAGTGGTTTTAAACCAGCTAGAAAACAGCGATAGTGATTTATGGAGAAATTCATTTTATTATTATTATATTATTATTTTATTGAATTATTTATAGTTATTTATTATATTATAATTTATGATTTCGTGTTTCAAACTTTATCATACCCAGGATGTCTACTAAAATATTGTTTTTATGCAAAACAATGTACTGCTTTGAGATTCAAAAATCTGACATAATCATACCGCCAGGGAGGTTAAACACAGTAGTTAGTGTAAGTTGTCATTGTCACTTGCTAGCCTCACTCATCATCCTCATCTGTCAGTTGTATGTCAGAAGAGTGCTAATGTTCATACTAAAATGTACTCTGTGGGCTCATTATTCTTTCTCATGACAGGTATACTCTACTTTAACCACTTCAGCCCTAGAAGGATTTACCCACTTCTTGACTAGGCCATTTTTTGCGATACGGCACTGCACTCTTTAACTGACAATTGCGCAGTCGTGCAATGCTGTACCCAAGTAAAATTGATGTCCTATTTTTCCCACAAATAGAGCTTTTTTTTGGTGGACAAAATGTCCATAAATTCCTGCAGTTTACACAGCACTGCTACCTATTCCATATGCTACTTAAAGCAGGGAGGCCGAGCTTGGGGAGGCAAATCTAAGGGAGGCTAATTAGCTCTGAGAGAAGTGAGGGAATTCCTGGCTGTCACCAGGGTCCAGGGGCGGACTGACAACTCATGGGGCCCCTGGGCAACAGGAGGTCATGGGGCCCCCTGTGTCCCCGCCCACACTCAAACCACGCCCACACAAAGCCCCACCCCCAGCTTGCACTGCGTAGACGGCTTATTTCTGGGTCGAACCTGAAATAAACAGTGCACAGGGGGCAGCAGAGCAGAGCATGGGGGAACTATGGCAAAGTATAGAAGTCAGCAGGTCATAGCACAGGGGATCAGGAGGGCACAATATGTGTGTGACATTACATAGGACAGCAGCAGGGAACAATATAGGGCACATTACATGGGGGGGAGGCAGAGGGGCACAGCATGGAACATTACATGGGGCAGGAGGGCACATTATGGGATACAGCAGAGTATATTACATAAGGGCATGAGGGCACATTATGTTGCACAACAGAGCACATTATGGGGCATATTACATGGGGACAAGAGGGCACATAATGGGACACAGCAGGGCATATTACATGGGGGCATGAGGGCACATTAAGGGGCACAGCAGAGCACATTAGGAGGGATAAAATCTCATATTATGGGGCACAGCAGGGCACATTATGAGGTATAGCAGGGCATATTACATGGGGGCAAATGTAAACATTATGGGGGACAGCAGGAGATTTTACATAGAGCAAGAGGGCACATTATGGTGCACACAGAAAAGCACAGTATGGGGCACTGAATGATGCATCACTGGGCACACAGCAGGGCACATCATATGGCACACATCAGGGTACAGGGCACATCATGGGGCATACAGTAGGGCTCAGGACACATCACAAGGCCCACAGGAGGGAATTGGGCACACAGTGGGGCACATAGTAGGGCATGGGGTACACAGTAGGACACATTATGGGGCACACCACAAGTGCAGACAGTAGGGCATATCACAGGGCACACAGTAGGTCATGGGACACATCACAGGGCACTTCATGGTGGAACACAGCAGGGCATGGGGACACACAGCAAGGCATGGAGGCACACATCAGAGCATGGGGCAGACAGCTCGGCATGGGGCACAGAGCAGGGTGTGGGGCAGACATCAGGGCATAGGGCACAGAGAATGGCATAGGGCAGACATCAGGGCATGGAGGCCCACAGCAGGGCATGGAGGCACACAGCAGGGCATGGAGGCATAGAGCAGGGCATGTGGCAGACGGGGTATGGGGGCACAGACCAGGGCATGGGGCACACATCAGAGCATGGGGGCAAAGAACAGGGCATGGGGGCACGGAGTAGGGCATAGGGCAAACAGCAGGGCACGAGGGCACGGAGCAGGGCATAGGGCAGACAGCAGGGCATGGGGGCACAGAGCAGGGAATGTGGCAGACAGGATATGGGGGCACAGAGCAGGGCATGGGGGCACACATCAGATCATGGGGGCAAAGAGCAGGGCATGAGGGCACAGAACAGGGCATAGGGTAGACAGCAGGGTATGGGGAGACAGAGCAGAGCATGGGGGCATAGAGCAGGGCATGGGGCAGACAGGGTATGGGGGCACAGACCAGGGCATGGGGCGCACATCAGAGCATGGGGGCAAAGAGCAGGGCATGGGGGCACGGATTAGGGCATAGGGCAGACAGCAGGGCATGAGGGCACGGAGCAGGGCATAGGGCAGACAGCAGGGCATGGGGGCACAGAGCAGGGCATGTGGCAGACAGGATATGGGGGCACAGAGCAGGGCATGTGGCAGACAGGATATGGGGGCACAGAGCAGGGCATGGGCACATAGCAGGGCATGGGGGCACACATCAGATCATGGGGGCAAAGAGCAGGGCATGAGGGCACATAGCAGGGCATAGGGTAGACAGCAGGGTATGGGGACAGAGAGCTGGGCATGGGGGCATAGAGCAGGGCATGGGGCAGACAGGGTATGGGGGGCACAGACCAGGGAATGGGGCGCACATCAGAGCATGGGGGCAAAGAGCAGGGCATGGGGGGCACAGAGTAGGGCATAGGGCAGACAGCAGGGCATGAGGGCACGGAGCAGGGCATAGGGCAGACAGCAGAGCATGGGGGCACATAGCAGGGCATGGGGGCACACATCAGATCATGGGGGAAAAAAACAGGGCATGGGGGCACAGAGCAGGGCATAGGGTAGACAGCAGGGCATGGGGACACAGAGCAGGGCATGGGCAGACATCAGGGCATAGGGAAGGCAGCAGGCCATGGGGGCACAGAGCAGGGCATAGGGTAGATAGCAGGGCAAGGGGGCACAGAGCAGGGCAAGGGGACACAGAACATGGCATGGGGTAGACATAAGAGCATGGGGCATAGAGCAGGGCATGGGGGCAAAGAGCAAGGCATGGGCAGACATGAGGGCATAGGGGCAGACATGAGGGCATGGGGAAGACAGTAGGGGCATAGCTGGATGTTGGGCACATACAGGGGCACATAGCAGGATTCTGGGCACATACAGGGGCACAGAGCATGATGTCGGGGACATACAGGGACACAGGACAGCATAGAAGCTGCAGCACTTTCATTCATAGATGCAGAGAGTAGCGCGGGAAGCAGCTGTAAACATACCTCTCGTGATGTGCTCCTCCCCGCCGGCCCCTCCTCTCTTCTTGTCAGTCCGAGGTGATGCCAAATACAGGCACCTGGGGTGGATGGGAAGGAAGGAGGGGCGGCGGGGAGGAGGAGCACATCACGAGAGGTCTGTTTACTGCAGTCTCGTCGCAGGGAGCAGGGATTCGGGACCCGATCTACCCGTCAGCTAGCTGTGATTGACGGGTAGATCGTGGAAGCTCTCATGGGGCCCCCTACTGGCCACGGGCCCTCGGTCCGTGCCCGAATTGCCCTATGGTCAGTCCGCCCCTGCCAGGGTCACCAAAACTAGTATCCCCATTGCAAGATTTCTCCTGTCTTACTTTTCTGGGGGCAACCCAAAATTGCGCTGTGAGCAAGGTCCAGGACTTGGGACGAAACTATAGAGTAAGGTACTTACTATGAAAAGGTGTCATATGGACTAACCCATAGGGTCTTACTAATGATTTGTACAGGGGCAAAATGACATCGGGGACGTTCAAGGGGTTAAATGTGTTCTCTGTTTGTGTTTCCCAACTGTATGGGGGACTGTGTGAGTGGGGAAACACACAGATCCATCTTCATGTATAGCAGAAAGACAGGATCTGTGTAATCTCCCCTGTGAGAAAGAAAAACTGCCTTGTTTACACAAGATCCCCGTTCTGTCACTGCGAACGATTGCAGGTGGCTGGTGGACACTGATTGGCTCTGCCGCTGACCAATGGGAGTGCGCACACTGCTCCCACAAAATTGAGTTCACGAGCCGATGTACACCTACAGCTGTTTGCAGAAACAAGCCAACTTTCCGCAGTATAATGACGGCGGCTGTTCGGCAAGCGGTTAAAGCAGGGCAGACGCCGACAACAAATCATAGGCGGTTGGTTTAGATCAGTTTATTTGCATATAAGTCCTATCAGAATCAAAATCTCAGATTCCTCCTATAACTAGGTTATGCTTGAATATTAAAACATTTATGCCATTATAAATTGTTTGGACCTAGTTCGTTAACATATGAATCTGCCTATATGGATTTCTTTATCACAATATAGCTTGCATTATCCTGAGATGGCAGTAGGTATGCTCTGCTGGGCGGAAGTGGCGTCAAAACGTCAGTCCCGCCCAGCATCTTAAAGAGACAATTTCTTTGTTTACCTTTTTTTCTTTTTTCTTTTATTTTTCATTTAAGCCTAAATATGAGATCTGAGGTCTTTTTGACCCCAGATCTTATATTTAAGAGGACCTGTCATGCTTTTTTCTATTACAAGGGATGTTTACATTCCTTGTAATAGGAATAAAAGTGATAATTTTTTTATTTTTTTTATTTCAGTGTTAAAAATGATAAAATAAATAAAAATAAATTGCGCGCAAAAGCGAACGCATACGCGAGTAGCGCTCGCATATGAAAACGGCATTCAAACCACACAAGTGAGGTATCGCCACGATCGTTAGAGCGACAGCAATACTTTTAGCCCTAGACCTCCTCTGTATCTCAAAAAATGCAACCTATAGAATTTTTTAAACGTCGCCTATTGAGATTTTTAAGGGTAAAAGTTTGACGCCATGCCACGAGTGGGCGCAATTTTTAAGCGTGACATGTTGGGTATCATTTTACTCGGCGTAACATTATATTTCACAATATGTAAAAAAATTGGGCCACATTTATTGAATTTATTGAAAAGTGCACTTCTAAGACCAATGCGCAAATACGGTGTAACAAAAAGTATTGCAATGACGGCCATTTTATTCTCTAGGGTGTTAGAAATAAAATATATATAATGTTTGGGGGTTTTAAGTAATTTTCTAGCAAAAGAAAATGTTTTAGTCTCGTAAACACGAAATCTGAAAAACACCCTCGGTCCTTAAATGGTTAATGCAGCCTCACCAGTGCCCCTCAATGCAGCCTCATCAGTGCCCATCAATGCAGCTCTCTCTTGCCTGCCAGCGCACATCTTGTTCAATGCCCCATTCAATGCCTCCAACTCCCTCAAGCACATATACTGCATCCAATCACAGAACACTTCCATAGTTATCTTCTATAGACACGAGGGTCAGTCATCAGTGCACACTGAGTGTAGGCCAAGAGGGTTTGAGCCCGCTCACTTAGGACTGCCTTGAGACATGCACCGCCCCACTCCTTAAATGTGCAGCAGGAGGGAATGCATTAAGATAAAAAAAAAACCTTCTTGCCTTTACAACCACTTTAACCACTTGCTTACTGGGCACGTAAACCCCCTTCGTGCCCAGGCGAAATTTCAGCTTCCGGCACTGCGTCGATTTAACTGACAGTTGCGCGGTCTTTTGGTGGTATTTGATCGCCCGTGCGGTTTTTATTTTTTGCGTTATAAACAAAAAAATAGCGACAATTTAAAAAAATATATATATTTTTTACTTGTTGCTATAATAAATATCCCAATTTTTTTTTTTTTTTTTAATATTTTTTTTTCTCAGTTAAGGCCGATACGTATTCTTCTACGTATTTTTGTAAAAAAAAAAAAAAAAAAAAAACCACAATAAGTGACTGCTTTGCGCAAAAGTTATAGCACCTACAAAATAGGGGACAGAATTATGATTTTTTTTAATATTTTTTTTTTACTAGTAATGGTGGCGATCTGCGATTTTTATTGGGACTGCGATATTGCGGCGGACACATCGGACACTTTTGACACATTTTTGGCGCCATTCACATTTATACAGCGACCAGTGCTATAAATATGCACTAATTACTGTATAAATGTGACTGGCATTGAAGGGGTTAACACTAGGGGGTGAGGAAGGGGTTAAATGTATTGCCTGGGTGTGTTCTAACTGTGTGGGGGGAGGGGGGTGACTGGGGGAGGTGATCGATGCTGTCTCCCTATGTACAAGGGAAACAGCATCTGTCACCTCTCCCTGACAGAGACACAGAGCTCCACGTCCCTGCTCTGTCACCGACGATCGCCTGTACCTGACGGACATCGCGGCCGCCGGGTACACGCATCGAATCCTCGGTGATGCGTCGGGACTGTTTTTCCCCGCCGCGCGACACCCTGTGGCGCGCGCGGGGAATTACAAGTAAATCACGTCCAAAGACGTGACCCCGGCGCCTCAGGTCCGCGCTGTTGACGTATTCTGTCAATAGCGCGGACCCGAAGTGGTTAAAGTAATAGCAACAGCAGCAGCACCTCCGACATGGACGATCATGTGGTCCAATTTTTTCTTCCTATACAAGAATTAAAACCCCAAAATATCCATGCTAGTGAAAGATAACATTAATAATAACAACATAGCTGCTGACACAAATTCCCTGGCAAAAAGACAAAATAAATCATAAAGTGCAGAGATAAAAATTTATAAAAAGTCCCAATGTTGAGAAAGTGTGAGATCTCCAAAAAACAGTCCAATAAGTGTATGTCCACACAAAGGAAATTGTTGGAAAGGATTCTTTACCAAGAGGAAAAAGTTCACACTGACTCTTACCTCAATAAGTGGACTGCTTAATCTACTTGGATTTCACCATACACATGGGGAGATAGATTGCATGAACACCAATAGGATCCTTCTTAGGCAGACTCTCATCGCTTTAGGACATGTAAATAGGTATAAAAAACGTAATTGCGTAGTAATACTGGCAAGTGCAATTATTATGAGTACAGCAAAGGCCAGGATACTCACAAACGCAGTAAAAAGTGCATTTCAATTGAAAAAAATTGATCAATGTTTCCATCCGATGTGATGGCCAACTGTCGAGCTTGGCAACGTCATGTGACCCAACACCTCCCACAAGTTTCATCGTAACCAGGTGTCATCAGGAGGGGTGGCCATGTATACAAGAGTTGCTGTGTATATATATATATATATATATATATATATATTTATATACAGTGCCTTGCAAAAGTATTCGCCCCCCTTGAACTTTGCGACCTTTTGCCACATCTCAGGCTTCAAACATAAAGATATAAAACTGTACTTTTTTATGAAGAATCAACAAGTGGGACACAATCATGAAGTGGAATGAAATTTATTGGAAATTTCAAACTTTTTTAACAAATAAAAAACTGAAAAATTGGGCGTGCAAAATTATTCAGCCCCCTTAAGTTAATACTTTGTAGCGCCACCTTTTGCTGTGATTACAGCTGTAAGTCGCTTGGGGTATGTCTCTATCAGTTTTGCACATCGAGAGACTGAAATTTTTGCCCATTCCTCCTTGCAAAACAGCTCAAGCTCAGTGAGGTTGGATGGAGAGCGTTTGTGAACAGCAGTTTTAAGTTCTTTCCACAGATTCTCAATTGGATTCAGGTCTGGAATTTGACTTGGCCATTCTAACACCTGGATATGTTTATTTGTGAACCATTCCATTGTAGATTTTGCTTTATGTTTTGGATCATTGTCTTGTTGGAAGACAAATCTCCGTCCCAGTCTCAGGTCTTTTGCAGACTCCATCAGGTTTTCCTGTATTTGGCTCTATCCACCTTCCCATCAATTTTAACCATTCCTCCTGTCCCTGCTGAAGAAAAGCAGGCCCAAACCATGATGCTGCCACCACCATGTTTCACAGTGGGGATGGTGTGTTCAGGGTGATGAGCTGTGTTGCTTTTACGCCAAACATAACGTTTTGCATTGTCTGACCAGAGCACCTTCTTCCACATGTTTGGTGTGTCTCCCAGGTGGCTTGTGGCAAACTTTAAACGACACGTTTTATGGATATCTTTAAGAAATGGCGTTCTTCTTGCCACTCTTCCATAAAGGCCAGATTTGTGCAGTATACGACTGATTGTTGTCCTATGGACAGAGTCTCCCACCTCAGCTGTAGATCTCTGCAGTTAATCCAGAGTGATAATGGGCCTCTTGGCTGCATCTCTGATCAGTCTTCTCCTTGTATGAACTGAAAGTTTAGAGGGACGGTCAGGTCTTCGTAGATTTACAGTGGTCTGATACTCCTTCCATTTCAATATTATCACTTGCACAGTGCTCCTTGGGATGTTTAAAGCTTGGGAAATCTTTTTGTATCCAAATCCGGCTATAAACTTCTCCACAACAGTATCTCGGACCTGCCTGGTGTGTTCCTTGTTCTTCATGATGCTCTCTACGCTCTAAACGGACCTCTGAGACTATCACAGTGCAGGTGCATTTATACGGAGACTTGATTACACACGGGTGGATTCTATTTATCATCATTAGTCATTTAGGTCAACAATGGATCATTCAGAGATCCTCACTGAACTTCTGGAGATAGTTTGCTGCACTGAAAGTAAAGGGGCTGAGTAATTTTGCACGCCCAATTTTTCAGTTTTTTATTTGTTAAAAAAGGTTGAAATATCCAATAAATTTCGTTCCACTACATGATTGTGTCCCACTTGTTGTTGATTCTTCACAAAAAATTACAGTTTTATATCTTTGTGTTTGAAGCCTGAAATGTGGCAAAAGGTCGCAAAGTTCAAGGGGGTATATACACTGCAAGCCAGAAATTGATTTAGAAAACAATCGCTGGCGTTCCGAAATCCGAAAGTTGAGAACACCAGTTACAATCAGGAAATTACTTATCTGCGTTTCACCCACAGGAAGTAGGGTGCTGCAACAACTTCCTGGCTTTAGAAGACTGACCATCAATAAAGAAAAGCAGTCTGTATAATCACACTGGACTAGCCAGAATACAAAATCAGCAGCCTAGGGAAGAAACTTATGCTGGTATAGGGAAATATTTAAATAAAACTTTTTCTTCATATGACACTACTAATATAGACCCATAGGGCCAGATTCAGGTAGATCAGAGCATCTTTGCTCTGGAGTAACGCATCTCATTTGCGTTACGCTGCAGAAATTTTAGGAGCAAGTGCTGTTATTCAGGAAGCACTTGCTCCTAAAGTTGTGGCAGCGCATCGCAAATGAGCCAGCGGAATTCAAATTGGGCGGGTACGGGGCGTGTAGTATTCTAACTATGCGCGATCCCGCGGCGAACGTACTGCGCATGCGTCGAGTGTCAATGCATCCCAGTGCGCATGCTCCAAGTTCTGTCAGTGAACGTCAATGACGTCACGTCCCCATTCATGAATGTTTTACGCAAACGACGCGATTTGTTTTTTTTCCGACGCGATGACGACGCTATACCTAACATAGGATACTCCACTAGGGGGCTGCTTTATCTATACGCCGCGTATCGCTTCCGGAAACGTCGTAAAGTCACTGCGTAGCGCCCGAAAAAGATCGTGAATTGCCGATTTCCGCTCATTAACATATTTTTTGAGCGTAAATCGGCGGGAACACCCCCGGCGCCATTTTTAAGTTGAAGTAACGATGCGATGTCGAAATTCAATTACGCCGATCGCATCGGAACTCCAACCCGGCGTTTCTTGTTTTCTGGTTATAGAAAACAGAAACGCCGGCTTAAAGTGACAGTTAGGCTGGCGGATCACTGGATCCGCCAGCCTAACTCTTCATGAATCTGGCCCTTAATGGGTAAATCTCACAGTGACCTCTAGTGTATGGAAACATTGATAGCAGAGCGGTTGGAACCAACCTTACACAGAATATAAAAATATCAATAAAAAATCTGACAGTTAATATAAAGCATTCAGTAAATAAACATCTCATTAAAAATATAAAATAATGATACACTAAAAAAGACAAAAACTGAATAAAAAAGTGCAAAAAAATTAAACCATACTCAACTGTTGTTATAAACACATGTATATCCCAATCAATATTTAAGCCATGGAGCCTATAGGATTTAAGCCAAAAGATCCATTTAGTCTGGGTTTTTGGAGTTTGGAGATTTCCCTCCTAATGTGGCCACCTCTCCAATGAATGGGGAGTATACCAATCTATAGCCATAAAATAGATCACTTTCAAATCCCTACCATGATGGGTATCAAAATGCCTAGAAAGGCTATGTTTGGGAAAGCCTTTTTTTACTTTCAAAAAGTTTAATGAGTTTTTGACAGAAGAAATTATCACATCAGAAAAAATAAATGACAATGACCTTTTCAGGCAAAAATCGAGGTACATTACATTACATTATTCTTATGGTTAAAAAATCGATAGAAAAAAAACGATCGTCTGCGGGGAAATCCATCGGTCAAAAATCCACGCATGCTCAGAATCAAGTCAACGCATGCTCGGAAGCATTGAACTTCATTTTTCTCAGCACGTTGTTGTGTTTTATGTCACCGCGTTGGACACAATCGGATTTTTAACCAATGGTGTGTAGGCAAGACTGATGAAAGTCAGCTTCATCGGATATCTGATGAAAAAATCTATCGGTATGTTTTCATCAGACGAACCGATCGTGTGTTCAGGGCATTACAATGGGTATAATCCATTCGTGAATTAGCGGGATTACCCGCCACCCCCAGCACCCCTAATGGGAACTAACTGTGATCTAGGGGCAATAGACAACTACACCCACTTTAAGTATCACCTTCCTAGAAAGTAATGCACTGACTGGGCACAAATGCAAACTGAAAACAATAACCAAGCAGTTGTAGAACTGAAAAGGGAGAGAAACCACTTCCTTAAGGTTTACTGCAAAAATTTCTATACTGAGAATAGTTCAATAGACTACTATCTGGAGGTTCGAGGGCTAAGGTGTCCGAGAACCCTCTAATTACAAAGAATTAAGGGGGAATCTTAGCCCTCGTATCTCATTCTCTGAAAACAGTGAAGCAATTGTAAACCTGGAACTATTGTAACTTGTTACATAAATGTCATACTTGAACTAGAAATCCACAATAAGGAGGTAAAACTCAGAGAGTGAATAAAATAAGTAGTGCTGAAAAAAAGACACTCTGGATAATTAAACCAAAGTGATGTGAAAATAAGTGTCCATAAGTGAAAAAAACATCAAATAAACATAAGTCCATCAATATAAGGTATATGACCGCATCCTCATCATGAAGGGGACACTCTGCACGGTAACAAAGGAGTAGATGGAATACTCAGCGACAACAGATCATAGGTGCATGAAAGGATTCCACTCGAATCTGCTCAGCTGAATGAAGGCCCGATGATGGATTCCTCACAAGGTGTCCGGCTGTTTGGCTGTAATCCTGGACTGAAACCTCATCTTTGGATGGATCGGCACAAACTGAGATTGGTGGCGAAAACCAAAAAGGTCTGCTCACTTCAGAAGAATGGTGGAAACAAAAAGGGGGGTATCTTCACAAGATAGGCACTCTTGGAGTGTGAAAAAACTTGGTATCCAGGCAGGTCATGCGGAAGGAAGAAAAAACATGCTCGGCGTTTCGTCTCCAAGGACTTCAACAGATGCCCCAGTTGAAGTCCTTGGAGACAAAACGTGTTGGGCTTGGTACACCTGCTCCCCATATTGCTCTTACTCTTTACTTTTATGCTATAGTGATCACTTTTTATGTACAATTGGTTTTTGTCAATAAAAACCTATCCTCTTTTACCTGCACCATTTGGAGCATGTTTTTTCTTCCTTCCGCATGATTGTCCGTAGATTGTCAAACTGAATGAGTCTTTCAGCTGTTCCACAGTTGAAGTCTGGAGAGAAATATTCAAAGCTTGGGATTTAGCAAGATTTATTTGTAGGCCCGAAACTCTAGAGAAATAATCCAGGAGTTTGCAAACATTACGTAGAAAAGTGAGTGGATAAGTAATGAAAAGAAGTAGATCATTAGCGAACAGCCCACATTTATGTGTTTGGTGACCACTTGACCCCGCCGATGTCCGGATGTGATCGGATAGCTATTGCTAGTGTTTCTATTGCTATGGTGAAAATTAGTGGGGACAGGGGACAACCCTGCCGGGTACCTTTAGCAATTTTAATGAATTCAGAGTAAAGGCTTGAAGTCTGATCTGAGCTTCTGGGGTGGAGTAAAGGGCTCTCATGAGACCCATGAAGTTCTGACTAAAACCCCAACGATGCATAACCGTAAACAGATACGGCCAAGAAGTCAATTGACGACAACATACCCTTTTGGCTGGTGCTTCCGTCCCAACTTGACTGAAGGAGAGAGATAATATCAATCACTCTCCTGATTTGGTCTGGGCCTTGTCTACCAAGCATAAACCCCACTTGGTCTTTGTGGATGTAAAAACTAATGAAAGAGGCCATATGGTTCACAAGGATCATGATCAGAATCTTCATATCATTGTTTATGAGGGAAATTGGCCTATAATTACCTACTTCTCCTGGATCCTTATCTGGCTTAAGGATTACCGAGATGTAGGTTGAGTTTAAATGTCAATCAAACTGTTCCTCCCTTCCTTTTGTAATTGAAAAACACCTTATAATATGGTACAGAGAGACCGTCTGGGCCTGGGGCTGATCCCTTTTTCAAGCTTTTGATAACTTTCATCACTTCTTTAGTAGTGATGGGAACTTATAGCCTATCCCTATGTCTGTATTCCAGAGTAGGGATTGGAAGATTGTCCAGGAACTGGGAGATACACAATGGGTCCCCTGTGGCATCTGCAATATATAGTTTCTCGTAAAATGCGTGGAAAGAGTACATCATGTTTAGAGGATTAACTGTTAGGGCGCCTCCTGTTGTTCTAATTTTTGGGAATGAGCATGACCGTGTTTGAGGGGAGAGGGTAATAATGAGCCTATTTGTCTCGTTGGTGAAAAAAAAAAAATGCGCCCTGCTCCAGCGAATGCTCTTTTCTGCTGTGAGGGCCATATTAGGGGCTAGGTGAGCCGCATCTAGTTGTGACATGGGGACTTTAGAAAGGTCTATTTTATGTTTAGCCCCTATAGGATTGCGACCCCTTTCGTTTTGTCCTTGGCATTTGCAAGAAAGAACACAGGATAATGAGCAGAGAAGAATGAGGGAGTGTGCTGTCTTGGGAAGTGAGTCTCTTGTGAAAGGACTATGGGGGTTATTAACGAAAGGCAAATCCACTTTTCACTACAAGTGCAAACTACAAGTGCAAACTGCACTTGAAATTGCACTGAAAGTGCACTTAACCGTAGCAACTGGCTCTTTTGTAAGGCTATATAAGAATATCACAGTCTGGGATATCTTTTTTTTTTAACAATACATTTTTATTGCAAGTTATTAATTAACAATACAAATTGTCATTTACTTTAGTCATATGTATCCAACATAGTTACTTGATAATCTGTACCAGTCTACCCTTACTGTAGGCATGGACAGGCCACCAAATTTAATAGATAGTTGGGTTCAAAAAACGTAATCGGAAACAAAACTTGCAATTCAGGTTGAAAAGGTAGGTCCAAGATGCTAGACTACATCAAAGATATGCACATATATGGCTTAAAGGTACTTCAAACTTAAAGTGGTTGTAAACCCTCGGAGACAACATTATTTTAAAAATGAGCCCATAACACAGTTAGCTGATCGCTGCCTGTGAAAGTGTACTCACCGCTGTATTTAGCTGTAAAATCTTATTTTTCATTTTGATGACGTCACCGCGCTTGCGCACTTTTGCCCCTTAAAACTGGCATCTAAAGTTTGTCGGGTTTTCATTTTTATGGTTTCCGGGAACTTCCCCTCTGTCCGGCAAAGAGGAAAAGTCTTGTGTTGTTATACTCCTCCTGTTCCTCATACTCCCCCGTGTGACTGAACAAGACGTCACAAAGGGGAGTGAAAGAACAGTTCATTCATTACCGTGTATCTTGGTTGCCGCTGTAACGACAATCAACATCGAGGCTTGGTTACAGCGCTACGGCGCATGCGCGAGATTTCGAACAGGAAATCAGTAACGGCTGAAGTGATGTCAGATAAAGAATCACTAAACAGGACAAAGAATGGCGCTTTCAATACCTGGAAATAGATAGAACAACAACGGGAGAAAAAAAGCGTTTGCGGGCCTTGTTTTTGGAAATAATATACAGTACAGTATGTAGTATGCATTGCGATGCCCTTGTGTAACATAATAATTCAAAAAGAAAAAAAATTGGCTGGGGTTTACTTCCTTTTAAGGATAAGTTACAACTTACACTCTTTTAGGTATTTGGATGCTCTAGGATGGAATAGTCAGATATTCAATTTTTTTTTAATGTAATACACAGTCTGGGATTTCTGACCCAGTTAGCAGGGACAGGAAGTACACGTTCGCTCCTAAGCAGAAAGTTCCTATCTGTAACCAACTAACTCTCTGATAATTACAAGGAACTGCTATTTACAAATACAGACACCATAAAAAAAAGAAGCAGCTCCCTATAAAACTATACAGCATCTGCATTTAAAAGTAAAACTTCAAAACCTCCTAATATGTGTAAATGATATTCTAGCCCTCTGTCTCCTCATTCACTGTCAGCAAAATTGCTTTATAAAGACAAGTTTTTTTTCCAAATCAAATTATACATTTGTGAACTGTTAGAGTATCCAAACTGGCCAAAATGTGATGAATCCAAAGCAATGCCAGTTCTTTTTTCACTTCTGTCCTGAATCCCCTAATGCTATACACGGAGCAACACAATCTGTTTTCATATGAGCAGGCTCGGTTTCTATGATGTTATCCAGCCTTAGCTGCCAAATGGCAAACACTCAGTCTCTATGCAGCAAGGTGATGAAGTGGAATGAAGTCAGTGCATTCCAGGGAATGAACTCAAATTATGTAAGGAATCAATTTTCTATTGGATGCAAAGACTGGCAAATGTCCTGCAAACACTTTCCAAGATGGACCATATAGTTTTGGCAGAGTTTATTATTTTGCTTTTATTTTTGTTATGATATAACTTTGAAGTCCTTGTGGCTCTAATGAGAAAAAGAGATAGTGAAAGTGTACTTGATACAAATATGTAAACAATATAGTATTAAGGGATTTTTCCCTCTGCCTATGCAGGTCAAAGCAAAAGGGTCACTTACAGTGACACTAAATTATATCCTTATTCTCAAAATAATACATATATATCTATCTATCTATTTCTATTTTCTTATTGTATTTTTCTGCCTCATAATAATATCCTCCGTGAGCTCCAGAACCTCTCCTTTTCTGCCTTACTTCCATTATTTGAAACAAGCAGTGCATGCTAGTTGTGGTCATCTGCACTGCTTTATGCACACTACAAATCCCATAGTCCATCTAAATAGCAAGCAAGAGATGGTGGCATATGTTCCTACAGACAGGGGGATCATGGATGATAAATGTAGCCACCTTCTAAAGGAAGTTGGATCACAGCAGGAAAAAAGAAGTTGGAGATTTGGAGGAGACTGAGAGCAATAGATGCAACATTTTAAAATTAAGAATAAATAATTGAATAGATTTTTTTAAATCAGAGTTTAAAGTGGTTGTAAACCCTTTACAAACAATTTATGCTTCAGGTAAGCCTATAATAAGGCTTACCTGTAGATACCCAGAATGCAAACACTGGATGAGGTGCAGAGTATGACATCACCTCCCACCTCTCCACCTCATCCAATCAGAAAATGCTTTGAAAATGCTGTCCTCCTGTGTTCACAATGTAATCATTTTGCCCCTGTACAAATCAATATTAAGACCTTATCTGGAATATGCAGTTCAGTTTTGGGCCCCAGTTCTCAAAAAAGGATATCGGGGAACTGGAGAAAGTGCAGAGAAGGGCAACCAAACTGATAAGAGGCATGAATGAGCTCAGCTATGTGGGAGGATTAGAGGAACTGAATTGATTCTCTCTTAGGCCCCATTCACACCTGAGCGTAGCGTTTTTTTTTTCCGGCGTTTTGTCGCACGTATTCGCACGTTTGCATACAGCGTTGTCCGACGTTTTTGAACTTTGGCGTTTTTTATTTTAGCCAATAGGAAAAATGATCATCTCTTTCATCATTTGTTGCTATGCTTGTAGATTTTTTTTATCTTTTTCCTGGGTGAATATTCTATTTCACAGAACAGATTAAAGCGCCGAAACGCTCGTTGTCGCGCTAGACGCTTGAATCAATCAAACGATTAGTTTCTATGGGAATACATAGTTCAATAACGCTCAAATCAGCCCAATTTGAGTGAAAAAAAAGGGTCCAGAACTTGTTTGAGCTTCAGGCATTTGGCGTCAGGCGTTTTGGAGTGGAGATGTGAACCATCTCCAGTGAGAATAATTGATTTTGTAGCTTCAGGCTTCAGGCTACCAAACGCTCAGGTGTGAATGGGCCCTTAAAAGGAGATTAAGGGGGAATGTGATCAACATGTACAAATATATAAAGGGTCCATATAATGAACTTAACATTTATCCACTTTGAGGTCATCACAGAGTACAGGGGGGCACTCTTTATGTCTAGAGGAAAAGAGAATTCATCTCCAAATACAGAAAGGCTTCTTCACAGACAAAAGTAAAAATGTGAAATAGACTCCCTTCCAGAGGTAGTTCTGGCCAGCTCAGTAGATTGTTTTAAGATAGGCCTGAATTTTTTTCTAGATACACATAATGTAACTGGATATTAATATTTATAGGTAAAGTTGATCCAGGTTATATCCGATTGTCTCTCTGGAAAGAATTTTTCCCCTGCTGGAGGAAATTGAACAATGCTTTATTGTTTTTTTTTTACTTCCTCTGGATCAATTGTGGGACTGCTATGGATTTAAGAAAACCATGCCAAAAAACAAACAAATGTGGGGTCCCCCTAAAATCCATACCAGACCCTTATCCAGGCATGCAGCCTGGCAGGTCAGGAAAGGGGGAAGACAAGAGAGCACCCCCCTCCTGAACCATACCAGGCCACATGCCCTCAACATGGGTGGGTGTGTGCTTTGGGGCAGGGGGGCTCAACCCCCCACCCCAAAGCACCTTGTCCCCATGTTAAAGGGGACAAGGGTCTCTTCCCGACAACCCTAGGCTGTGGTTTTTGGGGTCTGCCAGCAGAGGGCTTATCAGAATCAGCAAGCCCCCTTTAACAGGGGGGCCCCCAGATCCCACCCCTCCCCTAAGTGAAGGTGTATCAGGTACCATTCACCAAAAGTGGCAAAAAGTAATAGTAAGAGACAGTTTTTGACAAATCCTTTATTAAAAAATAAAAAAAATTGTGCTTTTCGATGTAAGTCATGGGGTCCCCCCAAAATCCATACCATACTTTTATCCAGGCATGCAGCCCGAAGGGCCTGATATGGACTAAGGGGGGTGTTTTTCTTTATTTTTTAACAGGCACTTATTTTTTATTGTTCAGCTGTTAGCGTGGAAACCCATTGATAGCTGATGACTCATCAGTTGTTAAAGTCGCCGAGGCCAGTTTCCGGGGCCCCACTCCTTAACAACAAGCATACACTCTTCCCTGATTGGTCAAAGCTTTGCCCAACCAGGGTGTGCAGTGTTCAGTGCATTGCAGGGTGTTTGTCTGGGCTAAACCCGGGGGGAGCACCCTGCAAATATCGGATGTTCGGCGAACGGGCCGAACTGTTAACCCATCCCCAGTGGTGAGCTGTATTCAATTTCCGCCAGACATATCATTTGGTGTTGAGGTCAAACAATACAATTTTAGTCTCATCTGACCATAACACATTTTTCCACGTGACCTTAATTTTCAAGATGCGTTTTGACAAAGCTTTGTTGTGACTGAATGAGGCCTTTCTTGATTAGAAGTTTGTTTCTTGCAACTCTCCCATACAAGCTAAATTTGTAGAGAATGTGCGATACTGTTGTCGCATGCAACTGATTTAGAATTGTTGACCTCTAGGTAGCCTCTCTTACATCCAGTTTGGAGTGACATCCTGTTCCAGTATGTGAGATAAAATGTACTTGGGTGTGAGGTCCCCGGACAAAAGAGCCAAGAGAGGGAAGGTTTTGAGCCAAGTTGGACTATTGCGGTACTAATATAAAGATAAAACGTAGGAATGAAGAATTAAGAATGTCATAATTTTATTACAATGCACAAACAAGACAAAATACAAAATTAAAATTATGGCAATCAAAAATGCGACATCAGAACAGAAGTCCCCGCAAGGGGAAAAACAGCACGATGGGTTGAAGATTGTCACAAACTCTCAACTAGTTTCGCGGTTGGTACCGCTTCATCAGGAGAAGATCTAGAAATAGTTAAACAGTGAATCAGTGATAAATAAAAACACAATGAATACATAGGGTAACCACGGGTTGAGTTGCTCACCTAGACAGTCCCGCCTCGAGGTGGCAGCGGGCGGAGCCAGACAAAATCCCATACGGTGGCCAGGGTGGACACATGTGTGGAGGGACTTACTTGTCTAGTGTGAAAAGATATATATATAAGGGTATATAAATTGATGTACATACAGCCAACCTCAGCAGGTAAAGAGGAGGGGAAGGTGTGTGGGGAAGTGTAACACTGGTGGTTATTACTGGTTCCAGTATATGTTGTACCAGTTATCTCCCACTTCTTAATAATAGACTTCACTGTGCTTCTAGGCCTTGACAAAGTTTGAAAAAAAAATAAAAAATTGTATCCATCTCATGACTTTTGCCTGTTCACAAGTGTATCTTCGTACAATGCCTTGCCACCCACACATAGTTGATTGTTTGCTTTAGTTTTTCTACCCGAGACTAAAATGCTCCAGAAAAGTTATTTTCATGCCGAACTAATCAAAATGACCACAGCTGATCACAGTTCAAAGTCAAATGCAATGGCTTTATGTGCCATTAAGAAGCTGATTGGTTACACCTGATTGAATTTAGTCATTTTTAGGAGGAGGTGCAGCTAATTGTGGGTTTATTGAAAAACCAACAAGACTTAAAAGTGATCACAGTACAAAATATGTTTAAAAAAGGGCAATAAGTGGAGTGGTGTACCAAGCCAGATGCGTTTCATACACGAGTACTTCAACTGGGGCATCAACCTGCTCCCACAAATTGCCTTACATTTATAATAAACACTCCACACATAACTAAACTCTAGCCAATCAGTAAAATTTCTAATGCTGACACCTAATTGGAGGAAGTCCGCCACCTGATCGAGGCCGGGATTTCCTTTAAACGAGTTGCCATCTGTGATTTGTGTGGATTATCCAGAGTCTTCATACCAGTTGATGCGAATTGCCATTGGGATTTCACACGCTCAAACGATCTGCTTAACATGTAGATCCACTGGTTCCGGTAAGAATATTCTCCCTTACTCCTTTGCAAGAAGGCTTATGAGATGACCCTTATGCCCAGTACACGCGATCGGTCAAACCGATGAGAACGGTCTGATGGATTTTTCCATCAGTTAACCGATGAAGCTGACTGATGGGCAGTCGTGCCTACACACCATCGGTTAAAAAAACGATCATGTCAGAACGCGGTGACGAAAAACACAACGGTGTGCTGAAAAAAATGAAGTTCAATGCTTCCAAGCATGTGTCGACTTGATTCTGAGCATGCGTGGATTTTTAACCGATGGTCGTGCCTATAAACGATTGTTTTTTTTGCTATCGGTTAGGTATCCATCGTTTAAATTTAAAACAAGTTTGCTTTTTTTTAACCGATGGATAAATAACCAATTGCGCCCACACAAGATCAGTTTGGTCTGATGAAAACGCTCCATCAGACCATTCTCATCGGTTTGACCGATCGTGTGTAGGCGGCTTTATTGTTACACGTCCGATTTGATTACTCAATTTCCATGGTCTTTCAATGGAATTTTTTTTCTCACTTTTTTGCACATTGAGGCACATCTCACTTTGTGCGATTTGGTTTCCCTTATTTCAGCGCTGCATTTTTAATTATGGTTGTATTCGATTTTGGTCAGGTTTAGTGCAGCTGCTCTTATTTGGTTTATATTTTCACCTGTTTTTTTGTACCTTTTGGTTTAGTTTTTGGACTAGTGCAATATTTTCCCCCTATTCTTAGATATAGGAACACAAAATGTTCATATGCTAAATATTATATGTATTTAAAGTATATATTTTAATTCTATTTTCTAGTCCTGAGTAAGGTAGAAAAAGATATATGTACAAAATCACTTTACATTCCCGTAAGGATAATATATTGCCTTCAGCTTTTTTGGCAGGGAGGTGTTGCCTATTTATTTTATTTAGCAACTAAACACCAGTTAAAGGATATAAAAGAAAATTCAAGCTGAAATCTTGGCGCAAGAGGAAAATTAAATATTTGCAGCGATGTGGCCATCTACTGTAGCTCATTGCTTTCTAGGCTGTGCGGTGTAATTTTGAAACAAAGACGATTTAACTTTTAAAATCTAGATGTATTTTAAACAATTACTTTACCCTAATGGCAAAAAGAGATTCCAGATTGTTGTCTTAACTTCAGCTCCAAGAAACGCTGATCTCTTTCCAAAAGTATTTCAAAGCTATTGAAGTTTATTTTTTTTCCACTGGGCTTTTTTCTTTAAAAAATGCTGCTGAAATCCTCTGAACTCTCCCACTAATCTCTGAAATGAATCAGCTGGGATTGTGGACTTCTCTCAAGCAGTTTTTATATATTTATATATTATTTTTTTGGTATTTCCAGGCTGAAGCTTGTTTTAATCAATAATTACAGTGGCATGGTATAAATACATTTAAAGGAGATGTCAAAGGGACACAATGAGCTCATGGTAATTAGATGGAAGCCATGCTTTATCCTGTCTAAATTCTTTATATCATGCATTATCTACACTGTTTTACACATTTTCATTGTATGAACCTGAAATTTGTTATTGAGATGAAAAATATGAACAGCTATAAAGTAAAGATAATTACCAGGTCTCCATATTTTTTTTTTATTCTCCTGCCCATCCTCATAGATTGTATTTAATTCATATAAGCTATAGTACAGATTCTATTGAGGTGTGATGGGCAGGCATAGTCGGCACACTTGATGAGTACCCATCACAGGTCCGTCAACTCTATTAAGCCCTTCTGTACTGGAACCTTACAGCAGCATGGGTAGGCAAAGAACAAAAGGAGGAAGATTTCAACTAATACAGGAGTCAACAGCACAAAGGACACATCAACCGGATCAAAAGTAGTGTCCCCTGTGCTGAATTAAAAAAACAAAAATTTGGACTAAATTTCAGCCTGGTACACTCTGATGCCGCATACACACAATCATTTTTCGGGTTGTAAAAAACAAAGATTTTAAGGGTCTAAAAAAACTAAGTTTTTTTCAACCCGATCATTAAAAAGGCCTTGCCTACACACGATCGTGAACAAAATGCTTTAGCAAAGCGCGGTGATGTACAACACGTACGACGGCACTATAAAGCGGAAGTTCCATTCAGATGACGCGACCCTTTGGGCTGCTTTAGCTGATTTCGTGTTAGTAAAAGACGATTCACGCTTTTCTGTCTGTTACAGCGGGATGAATGTGCTTACTCCATTACAGTGCACACTGTGAGAAGCTCAGTGTGCAGTAAAATTAAAATAGGTAATTTCAGTACAGGGAAAGAGCCTGTACGATTGTGTAAGTCTAAGGAAAAGCTGGAGAGTTCAATTTGAAGTTAGATGCTGAAAAGCATAGAAAGGAGAGCCTCTGCACACCTTTAAGATTCCTGACCTTGGTGCTGAAGAGTACACCTGACATGGAAATAACGGTCACCAAATACTTTGTTGGCAAACCGTTTTAAGGCAAGCAAGATGTCTTCACAGGGTTGCCTGTGACATCATTTCTCTTAAATCTGGATATAGTAAATTATTTAATGATTACATCTAGGGTTGCACCGATGCCAATACTAAGCATTTGCAGGGGTACTCACTCATGCAAATTCTCAGATACTTTTATGTGTGGTGTGGAGCCCATACAAAGAATCGCATGTGATTTGAACAGGAAAGCGGTGAGATTTCTGTTTAAATCACATGTCGTTTCCTGCACCGCTCCTGTGTGAACCCAGATTTGTTATAGTGACTTCAATCAGGGTTTACACAGGAGCGGCGTGGGAAACCACGTGTGATTCAGACAGGAATAGCACTGCATTCCTGTTCAATTCACCACACCACACATAAAAGTATCGGAGGATTTGCATGAATGAGAACCCATGCAAAAGCTTAGTATCGGCACCGGTGCAACCCTAGATGTAATCATTAAATAGTTTACTATATCCAGATATAAGAGAAATTATGTCACAGGCAACCCTGTGAAGACTAGGGATGAGCCGAAAACCCCCCCGTTGGGTTCACACCAGAACCTTCGAACGGACCGAACGTTCGCACGAACATTTAAAACCCCATTGACGTCTATGGGACTCGAACGTTCGAATTCAAAAGTGCTCATTTTAAAGCCTAATATGCAAGTTATTGTCGTAAAATGTCTTTGAGAACCCGGGGTCTTTCCCCAGGGAACATGTAACAATGGAAAAAAAGTTTTAAAAACGGTAATTTTTTCCAGGACTCCTTAAAAAAATACAGGCCCAGATTCAGAGAGAATTGGATTCTCGTAGCGTATCAGAAATACACTACGCCGCCGTTTTTTACCTGGCTCTACGTGGAATCCAGGTAGATTTTGTCCAGTAAACGACGGCGGCGTAGTGTATTTCTCCCGTCGCAATCCATCTACGCGAGTAGGGGGCGTGAAGGATTTAAAATAGGCGCGTTCCCGCGGCGATCGAACTGCGCATGCTCCGTTCGCAAATTTCCCGCCGTGCATTGCGCGAAATCACGTCGTTACGTCATTCGTTGTTTGAGTAGCGTCGTTTACGGACATTTCTATTCCCGAACGAGTTACGCAAAAAAAAAAAAAAATTAATTTGACGCGGGAACGACGGCCATACTTAACATGGGCTACGCACCGTTAGACCAGCAAAAAGCTGGTCTAACAGTACGTAAAAAAAAAACAGACGTAAGCGATTGCGAAGACCGCTCGTATCTTCGTGGATCGCCGTAAAAACACATTTGCATATCCCGACGCATCAAAACGACGCAAACTCCTCCCAGCGGCCGCAAAAATATCGCAGCGTAGATCCGAAGGCTTACGAAGACGTAAGCCTCTCGGATCGAAGCCCGAAGCCGCCGTATCATGGTTTGAGGATTCAAACTAGTGATACGGCGCGCAAAATTTGAAATTACTCCTGTCTAACACCAGTTAGACAGGCGTAATTGCTCTGTGAATCTGGGCCACAGTTTTTAGAACTTGTTTCCATTGATACATGTTCCCTGGGGCAAGACCCGGGTTCTCAAAGACATTTTCACAGGCATACTATAGACACCTAGCAGGTACAATATGAAAGTAATCTTTCCTTTTTTTTTTTTCTAATTTAAGCATCATTAAAATCACTGCTCCTGAATCAGGACCAGTGATTTTAATGATGCTTAAATAAAAAAAATAAAAAAATGAAAATTTCCTTTAAATATTGTACCTGCTGGGTGACTATAGTATGCCTGTGAAAATGTCTTTAAATAGCACAATCACCTGCCTGCCAGTAAATTAGGAAGAACTGATCTAGCTAAACTATACAGTGTATAAATATATGTACAACACCTGGGATGTATATATATCCTCAACACACTGTAACATTAACTGACTAGCCTGCCTGCCTGCCTGCTCATCTACCTGCAAAAAATTACACAGTCTTTGTCTCTCTCTGTTCTCTCTAACCAGCGCCGCAACACACTACACAAGGCCGACCTGCAGGCGGCCTTTTATAATGTGGGGCAAGTACTAAACCTCCTGAGCCATAATTGGCCAAAGCCACCCTGGCTTTGGCCAATTATGGCTCTCCGTTTTTTGCAAGCTGTGATTGACCAAGCATACGGGTCATAGTGCATGCTTGGCCAATCATCAGCCAGTGATGCCGCAGTGAATTATGGTCTGTGAAACGTAACTCGACCCGTTTTGTTCGTATTTCGACAAACGGAACGAAGCTCATCCCTAGTGAAGACATCTTGCTTGCCAACAAGGTATTTGGTGACAGTTATTTCCATGTCACTTTGTAGAGGCTCAAAATGCACTGCAGCGCACAGGAAAAATGGTAATTGATATTGGCTAGTACCTGATAAAAGGTATCAGTACTCGTGCTTATTCTTTAAAAACTGGTATCAGCGCATCCCTAGTTGCATAATTTTTGAAACGTCAGTAGATATACAGTATTTATTGAGGATATTAGGTCTGTACCTGTGAAAGGGGAGCTTTTATCCACACCATTCTTAATCCTGACCTAATTTCTAAGAGGAGGCATGGCATGGGAATGACTTTAACCAGATACTTGAGCACTGCATTTAAAAAGTATGTGTTCTTTTGGGCCACACATTTTGTACAGTAATCAGTATATAAAAAAAAAGTACAAAAACCTACAAAAGACAGAAAAATAAGATATAATATACAGTACCTAGAAGTAATGCTTGCATCCCTGCCATCCCTATCCCCTAACCTTCGCTGTTGGCCCATCTGCGGTTAGCAGCCACATTGGCCAATAGTAAGACTATGAAGTAATAGGGTCTGGCACCAAGGCTAATTAAGGGATTTATCCCTTTTGTTAGCATAAATACCTTAACCTGTCTTGATATCAGTCTCATGTAATCTCCTCCAACCACTTACTAACCAGGCCTTTTCTGGAACGGTTTGTTTAAAAGTTTAAATCAGTGTTTTTTGCTATCAAATTACTAAGAATCCCTAAACATTATAGATTGTTTTTGTAGCAGAGACCCTAGAGAATAAAAATGCAGATAGTTGCAATATTTTATGCCACACAGTATTTGCGCAGCAGTCTTTTAAACCCAATTAAAAAAAAAAAAAAAAAAACTTTTGAATGAATTTTAATGTTAAAAAAACACACCATAGATAACCCAATTTTGTTATAAAATATAAAAGATGATGTTATGCCAAGTAAACAGATACCGAACATGGCATGCTTTAAAAAATTTCACATTCGAGGAATGGCAACAAACTATTGTAATTAAAAATCTCCATAGGTGACACTTTAAAAATGTTTACAGGTTACGCTAGGTCTTGCACTAGAATTATTGCTCTCGCTCTAACGTTCATGTTGATACCTCACGTGAGGTTTGAACAATGTTTACATATGATTGTGTGACTTACGTATGAGTTCACTTCTGCGTGCAAACACAGAAAGATGGGCGCTTTATTTATTTATTTTATTTTTATACACTGTCCCTTTATTTTTATTTTCATCGATTTTATTCCTATTACAAGGAATATAAACATAGGGCCAGATTCAGGTAGATGCCCGCATATTTTATCCGGCGTAGCGCAACGCATATACGTTGCGCTGACGCGAACTAGTGAGTAAAGTCCAGTATTCACCAAGCGCATGTTCGTTACTTTGTGGCGGAGTAACGAAAAAGCGCTGGCGCAACCTGACGCAAGTAGAAGTGGGTGTGATCATATGTAAATGATGGGCGGAGCCCAGCGCAGTGACTTACGTTCATTACATCATCCACGGAGCATGCGCAGTGAGGGAGGGCTTCCCTAGCTCCCCTGTGCGCATGCTCACAACTTCCGTCGGCACCACTTCATGGGAAACGCCAGCGCAATGTCTTCCGTTGCGCGTATAAAAGCGGCCGTAGATGCGCCTTTCCGGTGCAAAAGTATATCCAGTTTCCCCCCACCCCAGGGAAGTTACTTTTGCTTTATGATGGCTGCTCCCGTTACCCCCAAAGAGAGGAGAAACCTCAATTTTAATGCCCAGGAGCTCACCCTAGTGATCTCTGCTATGGAGACGTTTAACAACTTTCTCCACGGCAGGAAAAGTCGGAAGACCAGCCGGGATAGGAAGCAGGGCATCCTGGAGTCCATTGCTGGCAGGGTCAATGCCCTGGGCTACTCCACCCGGACTGCTGCCGATATCGGCAAGAAAATTAATGATCTGAGGCGCAAAGTCCGGGGCAAGGTGGCCGCCATTAGGAGGCATGAGAGGGGCACGGGTGGTGGACCCCCATGTGCGGTCAGCCTGACCACGGAGGAGGAGGTGGTCGCCGCTGCCTGGAGAGGGAGCAGTTGGAGGGGGTACCAGGCTATGACTCTGTGGAGGAAGGCTCCAGGACAGGTAAGTGTTTTTTATCCTCTACTGTATTTGGTGTGTTGCATGTGGGGGGGAGGGTACATGTGCCAAGTGTATGGGACCACCAACATGTGTCTGCTTTGTTTCATCCACAGATGACGGAGCTGGGCCATCATCTGTCGGCGGCCAGTCCACCCCCACCCCCCAACAGGATCCTGAGGCCGACCCCCTGGGTGGTGAAGAGCATGAGATGGAGGAGAGTGCCCACACCTCACCTGCTGAGGTGGTTGAGGAGGAGCCTGCCTTTCCAGAGCAGGACTTTCTTTTAGTTTTGGAGGAGTCCTCCCCTTCTGCAGGGCCCTCTCAGATCCTCTCCCCCATCATAGGAAGCCCCTCAAGGGCGACTCCATCCCCCGGGGACAACCATCTCCTGGCCCCAGGAAGGCGACCCGGAAGACCAGGGGGGTGTCTGACGTGGTCCATGACCAGATGGCCCGGGACCAGGCCAGGCAGACCCAGCAGATGGGGGAGATTGCTGGGCATCTTGACCGGCTAGTTCACAGCCTGGGCTCCGTATCCCAGCTGACGAACGCTGTGCAGGATGTCAGCTGCAACTGCGCTGCAGTGGTGACCAGCCTGGGGGAGGTGCAGGCTGATGTTCGGCACCTCACTGCAGCCGTCCGGGAACAGGGGAGGCAGAGGCAGCGTGACCAGCGGCATAATGTCACCCGCCAGCTGAGGATGCAGGCCCAGACCAATCATTATCTGAGCCGGATTGCCGTGGCCTTGGAGGGCATGCAGCCAACACCTGCCAGGAGTGGCCCACCCGGGGATCAGCCACCTCCGGATGCCCCCCCACCCCCACCCACTCCCTCCAAGCAGCTGGGGAGCCAGAGAGGGCCCACAAGAAAGAGCCCCTAGATGAGGGCTTTTTTTTTGTTATATTTTTGGCTCAGGTTATGAGTTTTTTATTTTATTTATGCTCAGGTTATGAGTTTCTTTATTTTATTTATGCTCAGATTATGAGTTTTTTATTTTATTTATGCTCAGGTTATGAGTTTTTTCTTTCAGTTTAACTGCACACGGTCAGGAGTGCAGGGGACAGTGTGAATGGTGTGTGAATGTGAGGGGGTGGCACTCCTGCCAGTAAGGGGTGTCACCCTCGGCCGTTGGGGAGAAGTTATCCCCACGGCTGTGTGAATGATGTGTGAATGGTGTATGAATGGACAGCGACATCATTGGGGCCTTGACGCCGGCGTTGCTGCTCCCAAGTCCTACATGTTGGACTTGGGCTAATCCAATGCGATGTGGATGTGGTGTGTGTGATCTAGGGACATCAGTGGTGTGCATGCATGCATTGTCCGTGTGATCAATGTATTTGTTTATTGTCCAAAGATGCCTACGGCGAGGACCCTCCTGACTGCTCTTCCATCAGCTGAATGGGTCTCCTCTGGCAGGGGGGGGCTGTCTGGTTGGGGGGTCAGGTCATCACGTATGTCAATCTGCAGGCCTTTTCTCATGGCAAAGTTGTGCAGAATGCAACATGCACCGATGATCTGACACACGAAGGTAGGGGAATACAATAGGGCCCCCCCAGACTTATCCAGGCAGCGGAAACGGGACTTCAGGAGCCCAAATGTTTGCTCCACCACTGCACGAGTTTTGATATGTGCTTCATTGTATCTTCTCTCTCCTCTGGTTTGGGGGTTCCGGAAAGGAGTCATGAGATGGGGTCCCAGTGCATATGCAGAGTCACCTGTAAGGGAAAAGACAGGAGGATGTTAGTCATGCTTGTGCCCCTTGTGATGTCAGCATCATGGGGGGGGACAGTCATGCCTGCCACCAATGTCACTCACCAACCAGCCAGCTGTCCCCATACATGTTCTGTTCGAATTTTATTGGGATGGGGCTCTGATTGTAGATGAAGCTGTCATGGCTGGATCCGGGGTGTTTGGCACGGACGTGCCATATGAGGCGTTGGGCATCGGCTATCACCTGTACGTTGATGGAATGCCAATGCTTCCGATTGCGGTATATGTGCTCTGTGGCACTGGGGGGCTGGAGTGCCACATGTGTGCAATCAATGGCCCCGATGGTGCGTGGGAATCTGGCAATGCTGTAGAAATCCTGCATTGCCTTCAGCCGCAGCTCCTCAGTGGTGGGTCTGATGAAGTGGTGGGACATGCGTCTGAGGATTGCGGGGACAACCTGGTGCACACATCTGCTCATGGAGGATTGTGACATCCCAGCCACCACTCCACTTGTACGCTGGAATGATCCACTTGCAAGGAAATGAAGTGTTGCCAGTACCTTCACCAGTGGCTGCACTGCTTGTGAGCGGTGTATGGGCTGGTGATGTCACCCTGCAGGGTTGTGGTTAGTTCAAGTATTGCATTAGGGCTGAATCTGAAGAGGCGATACACCTCCTCATCCCCCATGCCAAAGAGGCTCATGCGCGTGCTGTATATCCTCTCACGTGCCCGCCTCCTCCGTTCCGGGGGACCCATTAGTAGTGCTAGGACCATGGCTGCCCCTGGCATGTTGGCACACAGAGGTGTTGTCCTTGCAAGTGTGGTTGTTCAGCTTGCTAGTTTCGTTGGTAACGCTGCTGCTGTAGCTGCTCTCCTGCTGACCTGTGGCCGTCTGGAGTAAAGATAAAGCAGCTATTTGTAGGAATAACTTTGCGACAGATGGATGACATACGCGCGGCGCATGTAGCCAGCGTATGGTGCTAATCCGTTCGCGAATCGGGAAATCTCCCTCATTTGCATATTTGCATGGGAAATCAATAGGTGCGACGGATGCGACAAGCGAAAATATGCGCTTACGATACTCTGGCGAGGGAAAGTTAAGCCGATCGGAAAAAGCCAGTTTTCTGTCGCATCTAGTTTGGTGGGTACGGCCACATAGATACTACGGCGCATCTTTACACTTATGCGGCGCATATCGATATACTCCAGCGCAAGTCTTGCTGAATCTGGCCCATAGAATATAAGAATGACGGGTCCTCTTTAGCGAGGAGAGATCTGGAGTCAAAAACATCTCATTTACTTTAAAAAGCCAAAAAAAAAAAAAGTTAACTTTTGCTTCATCTTGGCCTCACTCTTCTCCATACCCAGCTACCACCAGTGTCGGATCACTCCTAGACTTCACCAATTGGTCAGGTAAGCACATGAACGATCAGAAAGCGGCGGGAGGTGGGGCACGCCTCTTTTGCATCCAAAAGTGATCCTACGGCGAATCTGCCCACGGGAACCCATTTATCTGAAAGAGAATCGCCTATAGTAAAAAATAAAAAATACTGGGGGTTATGGCAGCTAGCTGCTGCCATCACCCTGGTATTCAATGTCAAACAAATGACATATTTTTACTATAGGTCGGGGGCTAAAGCAGCATTTAAACTTTCTGGCCCGGATTCACAAAGCAGTTACGCCGACGTATCTCGAGATGCGCCGCGTAAGTGTAACTATGCGCAGTCGTATCTGTGCGCCGTGCCCACAGAACTAGATACGCCTAAAAATAGGCTTCTTCCGACCAACGTAACTTTCCTTCGCCGGCGTAGAGTGGACGCATATTTACGCTGGACGCATGTGGCGCTCCCATTGATTTCCTATTCAAATATGCAAATGAGGGAGATACGCCAATCCACGAACGTACATGCGCCCGGCGCAGGATACGCGCTGTGCGCGCAAGTTGTATGTCCAGCCTAAAGTTATTCCACATAAAGCAGGTGTAACTCAGCAACAGACGTGCACATGTCAGCTGGAGAGCAGCTGCAGCAGCACCGTTACAGACGAGCTGAGCAACCACACTTGCAGGACAACACATCCGTATGCCAACATGCCAGGGGCAGCCATGGTCATAGCACTACTACTGTGTCCACAGGCACATAGGAGGGTATGGGAGAGGATATACCGAACGCGCATGAACGTCTTTGGCATGGGGGAATCGGAGGTGTATCGCATCTTCAGATTCAGCCCTGATGCCATCCTGGAATTAGCCACAGCCCTGCATGATGAAATCACCAGCCAGACACAACGCTCACATGCAGTGCAGCCACTGGTCAAGGTACTGGCAACACTGCATTTCCTTGCCAGTGGATTGTTCCAACGTACAAGTGGAGTCGTGTCTGGGATGTCACAATCCACCATGAGCAGATGCGTGCACCAGGTTGTCCCCGCAATCCTCACATGCATGTCCCACCACATCATCAAACCCACCCATGAGCATCTGCGGCAGAAGGCAATGCAGGATTTCTACAGCATTGCCGGATTTCACACGCACCATGGGGGCCATTGATTGCCCACCCGTGCCACAGAGCACATATACCGCAATCGTAAGCAGTGGCATTCCATCAACGTACAGGTGATAGCCGATGCCCAATGCCTCATATGGCACGTCTGTGCCAAACACCCAGGGGCCAGCCACGACAGCTACATATACCGTCAAAGCACCATCCCAACAGAATTCGAACATAACGTGTACAAGGACAGTTGGCTGGTTGGTGAGTGACATGGGAGTCAGGCGTGACTGTCCGACCCCATGATGCAGACATCACGAGGGGCACATGCATGGCTAACATCCTCCTGTCTTTTGCCTTCTAGGTGACTCGGCATATGCACTTGGGCCCCATCTCATACCGGAATCCCCAAACCGGAGGCGAGAGAAGATACACATTCGCACCAGTGCAGTGGTGAAGCGCACATTTGGCATCCTGAAGTCCCGTTTACGATGCCTGTATAAGTCCGGGGGAGGGGGCCTGTTGTATTCCCCAAACTTTGTGTTTCAGATCATCGGTGCATGTTGCGTGCTGCACAACTACGCCATGAGAAAGGGCCTGGAGATTGACATATGTGACGACCTGACCCCTGAAACACACAGTCCCCCCCTGCCTGAGGCTCACCCGTCTGCTGAAGGAACAGCAGTCAGGAGTTGCCTCGTGGAACGTATCTTTGCACGTTAAACACACACATTCATCATGGCACACGGACAATGCACACATGGACACCACTGTGGTCCCTAGCTCACACGCACCACATCCACCTCACATTGGTTTAGCCCAAGTCCACCACATGGGACTTAAGAGCAGCAAGGCCACGCCAAGGCACCAATGATGTTGCTGTCCATTCATACCACATTCACACGGTCGTGGGGATAACCTCTCCCCGACCACCCAGGGTGACATGCCTTGCTGGCAGGAATGTCACCCACACATTCACACACCAGTCACACTGTAGCCTGCACTCCTGACCGTGTGCAATTACTACAAAACAAAAAAAAAGGATCATGCCATTGGCCAACATGGCATGCCCTTACTGGAGGATGGCACACCAAAAAAAGAGCACTCAATTGCCCTGACGTGCGCCAGACCTGGTGCCACGGCTCCGGCTCCTCAGTTGTCTGAAGGGAGCCTCGTGTGGGGGGGTGGGGCATCAGGAGGAGGATCATCCCCTGGTCTGTCACTGGCTGGCTGGCTGCCCTCCAATGCAAGGGCAATGCGGGTGAGGACCGAGTTTGTCTGAGCCTGCATCCGCAGCTGGCAGGTGGTGGTGTGCCGCTGGTGGCGCCTGGTCTGCCTTCACGACACCTCGATGGCAGCAGTGTTGGCCTGTATAGCCACTAGTAGGCTCCTCACCTCTGCCACGAGGGCTGCAGCTCTCCAATGGCCAGGGTATGTCGCTCCAGGCTGGCCTACATATTAGAGCCCTGGTCACCAGATGGTGAGGGACCCCCTGCCCCCATGTGCTGCCGCATGGCCTCCAGGGTCTGTGCTTGGTCGCCCATACAGGTCACCATAGCAGCGCAGTTAGCGCTCACATCCTGAAGGCTGTCAGAGATGGAGCTGCTCTGCTCAGCCTGCGCTGTGCATGCAGCTTGGGTCTGGGCCGAGGAGGCCAGGCTGTCTGCCACACGGCACAGGTCACAGGCAATAGCACCCATCTGGGCGGCCTGCTCCCTCTGCAGCCCCTCTTGGAGGGCTCCGGGTACACCCCTGGTCTTCCATAGAGCCTTCCTGGGGGAAGGAGAGGCTTGTGCCCGTCCGGACAGGGTAGACCTGGAGGGGGTAGACCTGATGGGTGGGGAGGTGTCTAAGGGTCCGGGAAAGGTGGAAGCCTCCTCATAATAGAGGTATTCCTCTTGGTGGAGATCCATCGGCTCCTCAACAACAACCTCTAGAGGAGAGGTGTGGGCACTCCCCTCCACCAATATTACCTGGCTTCCCAGGGGGTCAGACTGAGGCACAGGATGTCCTGGGGATGGCATGGGTCGGACACCGGCAGACGGCGGCCCAGCTCCCTCCAGCACATCTGTGGATGACACAACATTCACATGTTGGTGGACCCACACACTTGTCACACGTTCCCTTGCACCCCCTCACATGCTACACACCGAATGGAGGATAAAACACACTTGCCTGTCCTCAAATCCTGCTCACCGAAGTCAAAGCCCTATATGCTCTCCACCTGCTCCCGTTCCAGATACCTGGCGACAACCTCCTCCTCAGGTGACAACAGCAGAGCAGAGGCTGGTCCTCCTCCCGTGCCCCTGGCGTGCCTCCTCATACTGGCCAGCTTATCCCAAACCCGACGTCTCATATCATTGACCTTCTTACTGATCTCGCCGGGGGTCCTGGTCTCATTCCCAATGGAATTTGCATCCAGGGTGATCTTCTCGAGGATCTCCGTCTTACGTGCCCTGCTGGTCCTGGCACTGTGGGCACCATGCAGGTATACATAAAATTTTGCTTTGAGGGGGGAAACAAGCGGATGTACTTTTGCACCGGACGGGCGTATGGCTGGGCGTATTTATGCACTCGGCGTAAGCCGGTGGGCCGACGTATCCCAGGAAGTTGCGCCGGCATAGGTCTGAGCATGCGCACAGGGGTGCTGGTCATATATCACGGTGAATGCCCGGTTCATGATACGCCGGGCGTAAAGCATTACACCACACTCGGACCATCATTTGCATAAGGTCACACCCACTTCCACTGGCTTGCGCCGACTAAATTAAGTTACGATGGCACAATGTTGGGAGCATTTGCTTTGTGAATTCCATACTTGCCTATGGCCCGGATCCACAAAGCACTTACGCAGACGTATCTCCAGATACGCCAACGTAAGTACAAATGTGCGCCGTCGTATCTATGCGCCGACCCACAAAGCAAGATACGTCGAAAAATAGGCTTCAGCCGCCCAACGTAACTTTCCTACGCCGGCGTATAGTGGGCGCATATTTACGCTGGACGCATGTGGTGCTCCCATTGATTTTCGATACAAATATGCAGATGAGTCAAATACGGCGATTCACGAATGTACTTGCGCATGGCGAATAATAGTTGTTTCGACGTGATTGTGAGCATGCTCACTGGGATGCATCCAAGGCACGACGCATGCGCAGTTCGTTTTAAGTACTTGTCTGAAGCTCGGCCCATCATTTGCATTGGGTCACGCTTCATTTAAATGTATCACGCCCACTTCCAGGCCACTTCCACCTAGTTTGACTTAGGCCGGCTTACGTCGACGAATTTACGCCGGCGCAACGTTGGGAGCATTTGCTTTGTGAATTCCATGCTTCCCTCTCCACGCTGTGCCGGCGTAGCGTAAAAGACATACGCTACAGCGCCAAATATATATGCGCCGATGTATGTGAATCCAGGCCTTTTGCTTTACTCGGTGCTGTCTGTAAATATGCCTATTTTTTTTTTCAAAATTACTCAAGCATCACAAATGAACACTATTGCTTAAAATACATTATTATAATGTAATGTGTAACAAAATGAAAACAATAAAACTGGAGTAAAGATTCTCAGAGTGGCAGTAAAATTATATTGTACTTGTAAGCACATTTCTTCCATAAAATAACATCTTTTAGAACAAATTTCATATGCTTGAGGATAAGCAAGCAAGTCCAGCTCTTCAAAACACAGGCTGCTAAATTGGCAATGAGAATATTTTTTTTGTTTTTTAATATATATTATTTTATGTCATAGATTTGTCATTACATAAACAAAGTAATGTTTAAGTTTTGTAAAGCACAAATTAATCAAGACGGTACCCAAGGTGCAACAAGGAGTACTACTTGTTTGAACAGTAATATGATCTACAAAACCCCATATTAATCAAACTGCAACCATTTTCTAATACATGGACGTCAGGAACGATTGTTAAATATATACACATTAGAAGGACCTGATCTATGTAGTCCTTTTGCCTTTCAATTACATATGCTCCACAAATTGTAACATAACCAATCCTTTTAACTACCAAACCTACTTACATTACAAATTTCAGACTACAGTTATTCTCATATTACCTTTCATATCCATAAGTAAGCCGCGGATGGAAGCCCTAGTGCATGCAATCAGCTTACATTTTCGGTGCACCAGCTAAACGCTTTTGTGCCTGAGGGTAAAGCAAATGTTAATGCCTAAGCACAATTTTGGAACTTTAATGTGTTAGTAAAACTGAACACATCATCGCGACTACTTTTTGCATCCAGGTGGATTACACCCTGTTTTTTTTTTTTTTTTCAGGACACATTGGGATTTCATTTCATGGTAAATGGTAGATATCTCCTTTTTTTATTAGCAAAGGAAAATTGGCCCGATATAGTAAATATAAATATATATATTTTAAATTTAGCTGTGTATTTACTGTATTGTTACTTTTTCCTTCAATAGGGATGGTGGGGGACTTCACTAAAAAAAGATTCTGGGACCTCAGGATGGGAAGAACCCAAGTTGATGACCTCTGGATCATCCATGATCCTGGACAGAGGGCTAAATCTTTTGACAATAGGAATGGAAAGGGAGGGAAAATTTGGAGTCAGTGAACCAGGATCATCAAGAACGGTCGGATCCATAACCCTAGGGCACACTGCTGATATTTTATGAGAGGGTCTGATCTGTCTGTATCACCCAATGTGATGGTTAATGTAGAGCCCTCACCTGTGGAGTGTAAGGTATCGGGAGTAGAATCAGACAGCGTCCTGGATGTAGAGCATGTTGTCTGGGGAGCAGTTGTTACCAAAGTGTGGTTTTATTGATGCTGTGAGCTGCCATTGCTTCTCACAACATCAATAACCACACCAAGAACCATTCCAAGCAGATTGGTGGCAACTCTTATTTGCATCACAAGAGTTGCCACCACCCGGCATGGAAAAATAATATACCTAAGGGTAATTTCTTAGGTTAAGAAGGAATTGTTCCAAAAATCAAGACTACATACTCCAAAGCCAAATATTGATGGCCAAATTTATGGAAAAAGGGTATCCTAAAGACCTTTTTCTAGAGGTGTTTAAGTTTTGTTTAGAGGACCTCCCCACTATTATGACTAATAGAAGAGCTCCCCCTGAAAATTGTGCGAGAGTCATTACAGGGTTTAACAACAACTATAGAATGATTGCCAGTGTAATGAGGAAACATCAACTTATCCTTCCAAACGGACCCGGCTTTATGTCTCCATCTCCCTGACGTAAACCAGGTGGTCTTCAGAAGGGCCCGTACCTTGAAGAACATGGTGACACCTAGTAAACCCAAAAAAATGCACCCAAAAATCAAATGGACATTGAAAGTTATTTTGATATTATGGTGGGCGTTTTTTAGTGTAGAAAAAGACTGCCTCACATGCAAATCCATACAAGGTGGCCAACCCTCACTATCGGGCAGCTTTGGGAATGTCTATTCTATTAGACAATTCATTACATGTTTGACCCAATATGACATATATGTTCTGAAATGCAGACAATACGCACCTTACACACGAGAGTGATCGAACATCGTAGGTCTGTCAAAAAGAGAATAGATGAGCACGACTATTCCACCGTTCATGCAAGAACTACATTGCCATTGAGCATATACCCAAGGAGTCCCTCACAGACAACGAGAGGTATATGTTGTTATGTTAGAGAGAGACCATGTGGATTTATAAGCTCAATTCACTCTCTTCCCAGGGTTTGAATGAGACATTTATACTCATACTGCTATATGATTATATCATATACCTACTAATCATTATTATTTTTAGGTTTCAGGTCCCAGTATATACATATTTTTTTATATTTTCCTTTATACAGCATTGTTTTCTATTTTTCATTAGTTTTGAATTTCTTGGTAGTAATCGATTTTTAAGGACACATGTACAACTCTAAATTTAATACAGCACATATTTGAGGTTATTTCGTTAACAGTTCAGTAAGCTATATACACCTCCGATTACAAGGGTTTCCTATAACTTTAGATATTTTTTTTCTGTATACCCCCTCTTTTGTCTCTGGGTTTATGTACCACACATCTGTGTGTGGTGTGTTTTTTTATACATTTATTCTGCTGGTTTCATTGTTTTCTAATCCACATTCACTTTTTGTTTGTATTGGTGTACATGCTTTGGATTTATTACTTTATATATATCGTCTCACCTGGGGGGGGGGGGGTTAATCCTCTGACAGATGGGAAGGAATGGTTGACCCGCCTGTTGGTATTCTTTTATATACTTCCCTCCTTTGCCGGCTCTGATCAAGTGACCTGAGGAAGGGGTTAATCCCAAAACATGCAGGATGCCTAAGAGTGTGGCATATTGCTTTGCTTTTCCCCATTCATCATAGCTCTGCCCTTTTGCCACGAGATTGGCTTGAGTCCGCCCAGCGTCCCACTGCTGTCTGTTTGGATGCAGCCTCTACAGACGAGCATGAATGAATGAATGAATGAATGAATGAATGAAAACTTATATAGCGCGGCACATGCGAACTGAATCGCCTCTGGGCGAGCAGGATCCCTCTCCTGGTAATTTCCCTCTGCTGGTGGTGATCGACCCTGCCTAGTTCCAGAAATTGAACCAGCATCCATCAGGCTCATTGCCCATCCAAAGGAGCTCCAGGGATGGAGCCAGCCATTCATTCTGTCTGGCATAGCGGAGGCTTCCACAATAGCTGTAACTTGCGGTGTCCCACGGGGACACACTTTCATCCTCCTGCAAGGGCTATTGATACATTGGTTATGGCAATCAACTGTGTTATTAAAGTGGCTTTTTCTTTAAACCTTTTATCTGCATGATTTAGGTACCAGAACAGTACCACCAAATGAAAGCCCAAATTGTCTTGTAGTAGTTAAGATTTATTTTACCCTTAGGCGTGAAGGGTTTAATATAGAATGTCAGTCCCAAAATGTATGGCCTTAAATGGGCATTGATAAGTGCTTGCATTTCCAGTGAGGCTGCCCCTTTACCACGCCTCATCATAATATTCTACTTGAAAATTTGAAATATTTTTTATCCATGAGAATTACTGTTCGTCACCAATGTGTTGCCATTTTTGTCTGAATGTTTAATTGTAATATCCTGATCCCCCCAGGGCCTTAAATTTATTTTCAGTCAGACCGTACCTTCAGTCAGACCGTACCTCATAATCTTTCAATCTCCTTACCGGTTTGTTGAAAAAAGGTATAATTATTGTTGGGAATGGGGGAAAACATTTAGGATTTCTTTCTAAATTATTTTTGTATTTGAAAGGCTTCTCCTTGTTTCCTTGTTATTTTCAGATATTTGTTGATCCAGATCAATGCCATCACTCTTATCCTCCAGTTGATCCTCCCTAGTAATTCCACCAGGTTCTTTAATGCTCTAAAATCAAATTTTGTGTACATAAGCAAATTAAGTTTATGTTCCAGAAATCAAAACAGGACAGCACCTGTTTTTCTGCTTCAGCAGAAGTAAAATGACTGTTAAAAATTATACAAAGAATTTTGTTTGTGAAAATGGTTGTGACAAACTGCTTTATTCCCAATATTTTTATACTCTCTATTTTTTTTTATTAAAAACCTTTTTTTTTTACAACAGCATTTACATTGAATGGGCTCAAATGCCCATGTGCTAAAACCCAAACAATAAACTGCACATTTTTAATATAAGCAGAAATTTATTTGGTTTCTAATTCAGGAGAACAGTGGCTTTAGTGTTATCTTTGACTTGACAACAGTAAGAAAATATCTGTACAATGTATATCTTTCTCTACAAAGGCTTAAAATGACAACACCACGCAAGCCTAATGCTATGGAGTATAAAAGAGTCACAATTTCGTGACCTAAATTTTTTTCAAATCAAAACAGAATATGAGTTGAAAGAGTACTTTAAAGTTTTATGCCATAATTCAAAAGACATTTCAGGTACAGGATATAAGTAATCCAGATAACACTGTTAAAAAGAGATTAAAGTATAAATATAAAGTATACTACAAGTATATATTACGTAACTTAAGTATTGTTAGATACTTATGTGGTTGAGTGTTCTACAGAGATGCCTTTCACTAATGTGCAAAAATAACTAGTTTAATGAAACACAATTCCATAGTAAAAGAACAGAAGAAAAAAGTACAATCATGAAGAAATGAGGCATGGGCACTTAAAAGTCCTTCAGAAAGATCTTGAAAGGCTAGAGGGTTCTACTGTGAAAACACCATGCCAAAAAATTAAGGTTCAAATAAGTCTTGTGTTATTTCAAGAGTGCACTTAAATATTAAATGAAGCTTAAAGCTGAAGTTTAGCTAAATAAGAAAATACATTTCCTACAGATTTAGTCACATTACTTACCTGTAAAGAGGTATGTGCCATATTATGCCTGGGCCTGGAGAAATCCTCTGTTAGGGGTGTCAGTCTTCTTCCTGTCTCTGAACTTCTGGTGTTGCAATGGTAAACAGCATTGGGTCCTCAGGCAAAACAGCAGTACAGATGGTTCAACAGGCAGACGACCCCTCCTTCCTCCATGATCAGTCACAGGATCGTCTCCACCATTTACAGATCCTGGTACAGGCAGTGTAATCAAGAAAATAACTTTTCTCAATGAAGGGAGGAGGGAGAGTGTCCCTGTCTGATTATCTTTATTGCTGTTTTGCCTGAAGACCACGAGTTGATAACCACTGCAGCACTGGTAGTTCAGAGCCAGGAAGAGGACAGGCATCCTTCTTTACAGGTAGGTGATATGACTAAAACTGTATGTATTTTTATTTTTAAACTAAGCTTTAGCTTAAAGCAGGTATCAACACATTATACAAAAAAAAAAAAAAAATATCTATTCTGAATACTGCAGTAGTTAAATATGCTTGGTTTAGTCTCGGGGAGAGAAAGTGGCCTAGCATGTAGGGCTATTTAAAAATGTGGCAAAATCTCCAAATTTACAACATACATTATGGAGCACTAAGACTATCAGTACTAATTGTACATTCATTGCAAATCATCAATACAGTTGAATACAATTGTTAGTGTAAGTGAAACTGGCTTTGGTTATATTGCCTTCTGAAAGCAAGGTTATTCCAACAGAATAAAACCTGCAAATTAAAGTTGAAAGGTCTGGGTGGCGCTTGGGCTGGGCTCACAGGAAATAGGCAGAATGAACAAAACCACTGGCGCTGAACACAGAAAGAGGTTGGAGACAATTTAACCTCCTGAAGCCTGCGCTATAGCCGAATGACTGCTTCAGCGCGGACCTGAAAATTCAGGATGACGTCTTTTGACGTCCTCCCCTTTGCTCGCTCTCGAGCGTGCAGCGCAGAAATTCTGTGTTGGCCGTGCCCCCTGGACACAGCCAATTACAGATCGCCGTGACAGGCTGATCAGAGTGGCCGTTTGCGATCTGTGCGGCCAATGAGAGATGATCTCAAATGTAAACATATGATATCATCTCTCATTGCCGCGTCTCCCTCCTCACACAGAGACAGTGTGTGTGGAGGGAGAGAGGTCTGTGTTACAGTGCCATCCCTGTGCCGCCTCATCTGTGTCTGTGTCATCGGGTAAGCGGCCACCCATTACTTCCTTACACAGAGCAGATGTGGGCTATCAATTGAATTGTCTACAATACACCATTGGGAAATCTCTTATGAACTGTGTTTTAATGGCATTTGGAAACAATTTTCTGAGCACATAATACTTGGAATCACATTTGGGACGTTGTATCTCCACCTTCCTTTCAAACAAAATTTTTTTGTATTTATTTCACCAATTTTAGGTTGCTGTGTAAAAATATTTTTATATATATGTTACATTGTTGCGCACTTTTCTCCTCTGTATATATATGCCTCATCTGTGCCGCCACATCAGTGTCCATCTGTGCCACCTCAGTGCCCATCTGTATTTGGGGGGCATTTGTACTTTCCTGGCTTGTTAGGGTCTCAAGAAATGAGATAGGCCTTCAGTACATCAGGTGTGATCAGATGTGATAATTTTTTATGATTTGCACTATAGCTTGTAGAGTCTAAAACTTTCACACAGACCAATTAATTTCCCAACATGTTGGGTTATTTTTATCAAAGACATGTAGCAGTATAAATTGTGGCCAAAATGTATGAAGAAAAATTTATAATTTGCAAAATTGTATCACAGAAACGAAGAAAAAAATCATTTATTTTCAAAATTTTCTGGCTTTTTTCATTAATAGCGCAATGTATGAAAAAAAGGACAAAAAAAACATTTGGGTACAATGTTGCATGACTGAGTAATTGTCATTCAAAGTGTGAGAGCGCTGAAAGCTGAAAATTGCTCTGGGCAGGAGGGGTGTTTAAGTGCCCAGTAAGCAAGTGGTTAAAGCCCGACTTAAGGCCAAATGGGTTTTACATTCTTTAAAAACTTAATATTTTGTATGACTTCAGTTTTTAAAGGAGAAACATAGCCAAAGTTCATTTGGCCGAAATTCTCCTGTGCATCACAAGAGTGCAGAGCAATCTGCACTCCTGTGACCCATTTCAGGCAGACTGCAGATTGAAGCCTGCTGTCGACAGACATTACAGAGCTGGTCCAGGCTCAGGAAAGATCACGACCATATGGTCAGGATCCGCCCACATGCCTGGACCAACATTTGCTTTAGCCTCTCAGCGAGCCACAGAGAGGCTGGGCCGGTCGCTCCCCCCCCCTCCACAGCCCAGCGCTCCAGTGAGTACGGGGCAGAGCAAAGAGCGGTGACCGACAGTCACCAGCTCTTTGCTCAGGGAGCTATTAGAACCGAGCAATCAGTGGTGTTTGATTGCTTGGTTCTCAGGGTTAGAACCGACATGGGGCTGATGCAGCATCCACCAAGGTAAGCGATAAAAAAAAAAACATTTCTATACTTTTCTTTGATTTACTTAGACCCCTTTTAACACTGGGGCGGTTTGCAGGTGCTATTGCGTTAAAATCAGTGCCTGCAAACCGACCTGAAACAGCGATGGCTGTTTCTCCAGTGTGAAAGCCCCGGGGGCTTTTACACTGGAGCGGTGCGCTACCAGGACGGCTCCAAAAGTCCTGCTAGCCGCATCTTTGGAGCGGTGCATTTACCACTCCTTCCCATTGAAAGCAATGAGAAACCGCGGCTATACCGCCGGCAATGCGCTGCAATGAGGGCGGTATTAACCCCTTTTCGGCCACTAGCGGGGTAAACCCGAACCGCTAGCGGCCAAATAACGCTGCAATTCCGACGGTAAAGCGATGCTAAAAAAACTCCACCGCACCTCCCGCCCCAGTGTGAAAGGAGCCTTACGGAGTATGGAGCTTCAGTAACTTGTAACCCTCGTCTATGTTCCTGTTAAGGCTGGAGCTACTGTCAATGTGAAAGCCACTATGCCTGGAGGTGGGCTTTAACTGTTCATAAACGCAACACAGAATTGCAACAATAATTGGTGCAAAACATTTTTTGTAAAAATGTAGAAAATGATTGTGATTCAGCTCAGATTGCTTTGCAGTATAAACAGGGCATGAAAAAGAGTAATATTACTACATATGACCATTTCCAAAAAACAAAACAGGACAGCAAAATGTAACTTTGAGTACATACATGAGTCCTAATGCACGTAATGAGATAAGCATTGGACTTTTTTGCACATATTTACAATGCTATTGCATTAAAGGTCTCAACTACAGTGGTTTGATTGGTTCAGCTGACTGGAGCTGTGATTATGCTTGCAAGCAACCACTATGTTCCTGTCCTTTACTTTGATAATTTATTGATCCAAGAGGGCAACAAGTAGTAGTATGTTACAGACTCAGAGGGGTTGATTTACTAGAACTGGCGTGTGCAAAATCTGGTGCAGCTCTACAAAAAAATCAGCTTCCTTCCAGTTTTTTATTTTTGTCAAAACTTAATTGAACAAGCTGAAGTTAGGAAGCAGACTGGCCACCATGCACAGCTGCAAGAGAATTTGCACTCTCCAGTTTTAGAAAATCAACCCCAAAATGTCAACAGGCATTGAGTGCAAAACACATTCACTATTTTGATATATCTGAAAATGAAAACAAACTTTCCCGTTAAGGCACATAACCTCATCAACACTTCAAAATTTTCAGTAGTTATGTTCACAGCTTACATTATTTGTTTATTACACTGATAGGCATTTATAAAACAATTGGCTTATTGTTCAACCTTAAAATTGTTGTTCTTTATGTATATAAAAAGAATATAATGTTGCATTTTATAAATATTTATGCAGCTTGATAAACTACATATAAATGAAAGACAATGGAAATAAATGTAATTAGGAAGAGACAGAACCATAAACAATTCCCCACGTGGAATTGATGGTTCCATATTGGTCTGAATATATTTTTCAAGCCTAAAGGCCCATACACACGGTAGGACATCCAACAAAATGTTCCTTGGATTTTTGTCCTAATTGATTTGTCCGATCACACCCATAGCATACACACGCTCGGACTTTTCTGCAAACTTTTCTAAAACTTTCACATCATCACGTGGTTGTTCTGCTCTTTACTGCCACCCTTTGGTTAACTTCTGCTATTGTTGGTTGATTTTAACATTGGTTCTGAGCATGCGCATTTGTAATTTGTCCAAAAGTCCGATGGTTTGCTGTACACACGATCGGACTTTGCACCATCGGACTTTTGTTGCCTGAAAGTTGGTCCGTTCGCAGACCCAACTTTTTGTCTGATGAAAGCCAAAAAAGTTGGTCCGATGGAACGTACACACGGTTGGACAAATGCGAAAAGTGTCGGATTTTGATGTTGGTTGGGCAAAAGTCCGACCGTGTGTACGGGGCTTTAGTTTTCCAGACTATAGCAATGCCTGTACCAGGTAGAATAAAGTGAAATGGAAAGGTGTTGCTGACAAAAATGTCTTCCATGTTATCAGCAGCTGGGAACAGAGGCTTGCCATTACCAGCAAAAGTACCTTGGTAAAGCAAACTAATAGAGGAGTATTGTATTTTATTATTCACTTCCTTCTCAGAAATTCAGAGTTTCTCCAGCTAAATAAACTTTTGTTCCTTTTTTTAGGGCATTAAAAAGTGATAAACATAACAGAAAAACCCACAATCTGAAACATTCAATGTATTACAATTCTATTGCTGTACTTCCTATAAGATTTCTATAAATCCTTCACATTCTCCATCACAGTAAAAACAAAGCACAGGATTGTTCCCTAGAGAAATTTGACACTGTTCGCAAATGACACTGACATTCCAACATCACAAGTCACAGTTGTGCCGAGCGTTGATAGCCGCAGAATTTCTTTTCTGTAGGTGTTGAAATCCAGTTTACGGACTACAGTTATTCTAATACTGAAGGTTCTCTCAGGAGAAAGTGCATATAACATTTTCTTTGGAATCAAAACTTGATGAAAGGAAAAAAAAAAAACCCACAAAACTATCTTAATTCTGATATATGTTTTAGGTGGAAGAGGGTTCACAACGTTATACATTTGACACCCTACTGTCTTTCCAATCTTGTGCCAAACTAGGCATTCAGCCAATGTTAGAGTAAGACGTGACTGGAGGAAGTTCATACAAAACACATACAGTAGATAAAAAAAAAAAAAAAACTGAACACAGAAGTGCACAATATGTACACATTTAACCTCTGCATTCCCAGTTATGTGGTGGATCTCTTATTGAAACTGTGGAGTGACAGTTAATCATTAAAACAATGATTAACACAACTCCCTCTGTAACTAATTGTAAAATACATATGATATGCAAAGGGGTTGCATAGATACAGTATAATATTAAATACCCTCAAACAATAAGGGTCAATATTGTCAAGATTGTACAGGCAGCGATAGTATGGGCATAATTAGTGGGTTCGGCTCCCACCAAGAATGATACAATGTAACAGAAACACAGTGACAAAAGTGAGGGGCTACATACAAACTGAGACCACAGTACAAAGGCCAGCCAACATTGATGTATGTAGAGGAATGCTCTGTTATGTTACTTACTCTATACAGTAGTGTTGTGCTCTACTAGTGTTCATATGATAAATTGTAGTATATAAAAGCCAGTAAAAAAAAAAATGTTTTTCTCTATCCCCTTTTCAAAGCTGTGTATTCTGCCTAACACAGCCTCAAGGAGGTAAAAAAAAAAAAAAAAAATTCTACTTTGCCTGTCTTCTCCCAGAACATCCCCCACGCCAACTTAAAATGTGAGGACTGAGCCATCATGTAATACAAGTAGGTTCAAAATGTATTGGTCAAACACGATGGAGCCCGCAGTATGCGGATTTCAACTTTTGGAAAGTGCTGGGGGAATATACTTAGCACATCCTACAATGCAATGAGGGCTTAAATAACCTAATAAAGTAAACCTGCCATTATAGATATGGAGGCTGCCATTGCTTGTTTCCATCTAAAAATCCAGACTGTACTTACCTGAACCACTGTCTTCATTACTTATGATTGATGCAGAAAAGTAGGCAGATCAAAGTCCTGGGTCAGTGACTCAAAACTTGACTAGCAACCAGTTTTTTTTAGAAGGAAAGATCCGCACTGGCAGCCTCCTAATATCTCTCAATAGTGGCTTAATGTAATATGTTCTTTTTAATCACTTAAGACCCGGACCTTTAGGCAGCTAAAGGACCCGGACAGTTTTTGCGATTCGAAACTGCGTCGCTTTAACAGACAATTGCGCGGTCGTCCGACGTGGCTCCCAAACAAAATTGCCGTCCTTTTTTTTCCCACAAATAGAGATTTATTTTGGTGGTATTTAATCACCTCTGTGGTTTTAATTTTTTGCGCTATAAACAAAAATAGAGCGACAATTTTGAAAAAAATGCAATATTTTTTACTTTTTGCTCTAATAAATATCCCCCAAAAATATATCTAAAAAAAAAAATTTCCTCAGTTTAGGCCGATACGTATTCTTCTACCCATTTTTGGTAACAAAAAAATTGCAATAATCGTTTATCGGTTGGTTTGCGCAACATTTATAGCGTTTACAAAATAGGGGATAGTTTTATTGCATTTTTATTAATTTTTTTTTGTGACTGCGACATTATGGCCGACACTTCAGACAATTTTGACACATTTTTGGAACCATTGTCATTATCACAGCAAAAAATGCATTGAAAATGCATTGTTTACTGTGAAAATGACAATTGCAGTTTGGGAGTTAACCACAAGGGGGTGCTAAAGGGGTTATGTATGACCTCATCTGTGTTTCTAACTGTAGGGGGGTGTGGCGTCATCAATTGTATTCCTCTATAAAAGGAACCACACGATCGATGACGGCGCCACAGTAAGGAACGGGGAAGCTGTGTTTACACACAGTTCTCCCCATTCTTCAGCTCCGGCGATCAGGTCTGCGGATCCCGTGGCTGCGGAGCTTCGGGCCGGGTGGTGGGCGCGTGACACGGGTGCATGTCTGCGAACCTATGGCTGGGCACTTAAAGAGGACGTACCTGTATGTGCATGTGCCCAGCCATGGCATTCTGCCGACGTAAATCTGCAGGAGGCGGTCTTTAAGTGGTTAAAGGAAGCATACCAAAAAGAAATCTGCCCTTTCTAACCTCTCCTTTCCCAAATTTTACTTGCCTGGCTAATATATCAACCCTCCTGATTACATTTTCGGAGACACTGACAAGCAGGTATGAAGATAAGGACTTTTAACTTTTACAACTATGAACATGCTGAATTGATGTAAACAGAGTTTGTCTCTAAGATACTTATCAAGAGACCCCTCTTAGAATATATGGGCCTTGACTACTTTTACCATGCTGTCTTGATGGTGAATTAATCACATTGGGTCTGGATGGCTCCCCATTGGGAAGTTGATCCTTTTATTCAAAGGTTATGTGTACAAGACCATTGGCTGTTTACTGAATGTACCTGAATTCTCCATCCGAGAGGCAGTGGCTTCACCTTAGCTTACTCATTTGCACCTCTATGGGCAACATACACATGCTATGAATTCAAGTCTACTCTATGGACTGATACAAATTATGACTGAGTTCCAGTGTACTGATTCTGTCACGTGTGCTCCTAAAGACAAATTCCCAAAATGAGTCAAGTCCACATGTGAACTAAAATCAGAATCGGAATCTTTGCATGTTGTGAACCCCTATGTGGAGAGTAATTTTAATGTGGTGTAATAGATTTTTAATTGTGCATAATAAAGTTGTTTTATGATACACAGTTTCTCTTCTATTTGTCCACACAAAGTCCCTGACTTCATATTCAGTTCATAGTTGTACATGATTTGTTAGGATGTGGACATATAGCACACAAAGTCTTGACCTCTCTCCCGCTAACTTTCTCTGACTTGCCTAATCTGCATTTTTCTTCTGTGTCTGTGACTAGGAAAGTACTGAAAACAGCCAGACAACTGGAATTTTCAAAAAGAGATCACCAATAGCTGCTTCCATATGTCTGTAATGATAAGTTTCCATACTGCTCCACATTTTACTGTGAGATGCAATGAGCAGCAACTTTTCTAAAAGCTGGAGTTGTTGTAAAGCTCTAGGTTGTGGAGAGATTGATATTGGCAGGCACCCTACAGGGTCTTATAATTCTTAAGATCAGGTAGGAATCAACATGTCGGCATAAATACATATCCAGTGTAGAACTTGTCAACAATAGGAAAAACAAAAATAATGTAAAACATTCATCAGTTCTTGATCTATGTAGCAGCAAAGCAGTCATACAAAGACATAAAGAAAAACAAGAACAATAAAAATGACCTAAATGTATTTTCTATGGTGAAAATGTTGATAGTCTTTGATCGCTTCAGTAGCAACATTCTGTGTTTTTTACTGATTTGTACAAGCTATAGTATATCTATAACACTGAGTTAATATACCTTGTAAATACTGACTAAAATAATCACCAGGAAGAATGCACTCCCGATGTAGATAAACATGCTTTTCTTTGCCTCTTCAATATAAAGTAGTGTGAATAAATGACAGCAGCTCAGTAAATATTCGTCCAGACATGGGAAGATCCTACCTGACACACAGCTGACCTATACTACTGGTTTATGTACTTTCACAGGGGAAACAGCTGGTCTCATTGACTCTCATTAGGACGGGACCTTAAAAAAAGGTGCTATTTAGAAGTCAAAGGGTCAAGAAAGCACTGTAAGAGTAACCGTTCCTTTTGTTCTCTTTAGAATAGCAACAGCTTCTTCATGAGTAACACCTTCCAGACTCTGCCCATTCACTGCAATGATCTGATCTCCTCTATTCAAGCGACCATCTTCTGCTGCTGCTCCCTGCAATATATAATTTCAGGTTGTTTACCATGTAATAGTATATCATATAAGAATCCTGCAGAGAAGGCCAAAGGGTTTCATTAGTTATATAGTGTTAGAAGTAATTAATCAATGTGCCCTAGTAACTGCCGGTAATCTGTTTTTAGAAGTTTTGGGGGAAGTTAAAGTGATCGTAAATGATCATCTTGTAAACAAGCCATTCAGTTTAAAATAGAAATGAAATGCAAAACATTTTTGTATAGATATAAAAAAATCGCTCTACAATCGTAGCAAACATTGCGACTGCAAACGCTCCTGGCTCTTTGCCAAGATTTGGTACATAAGCTTATTTTGGAGAGTTTTTGGAGTAGAGGGAGAACCATTCAAATAAATGGTGCAGTTCCAAAAAACGGTCAACAAAACAAAACAAAAAAAAAAAACGAGCATCTGCTCAGGTGTGAACGGAGCCTTAAAGCAGAACTTCCCCCAAAATGAGGTCCCCACCCCCCTGACACATTTTCCACTTTTTAGGTGGGGTGCCGATGTCTGGTTTTGACATGTACCAGCTACTACTTCTGGTCAGATTGCCGTGGTGATCTGTGCAGAAGACCTTCCCCTCTCCTTCCCTTGCAGCCTTCTGGGATACATCATAGACCCCAGAAGACTGCAGGATCATTCACAAAGTGTATTGTGGTTGACGCATGCGCCGAAGCAAGGCTGTTTTTCATTTCCTAACATGCCGGCACTTACACCTGAAGTCAATTAAAGAATCGGCTCGGGTGAGGACATCGCTGGAGTATTTGTAGCTGCGGACGTAATTTTTTTGTATTTACAACATACTTGTTTACTGTGTGCCAATAGTATGACTATAATCCCACCGGACTAATAGGAGTGCTGCTTTTTTTTTTTACACTGCAACCACTCGGCTTGCTCCTCACTTCCACTGTCCATTCACAGCAGGGGAGTATCATGAAATCAGTGGGCCCGTGTGCAAGATCAAAAGTGGGCTTTAGACATCGATAAAGAAACAAATGCAGAGTTTCACAGTGTGAAGTGTACAACAGTGGGTATTTTGTGCAGAAGAGGAGTGCGGAATGTATAGCAGTGGGTAGTATGTGCAGGAGAGGAGTGCGGAGTGTATGGTGGTGGGTAGTATGTGCAGGAGAGGAGTGTGGAGTGTATAGCAGTGGGTAGTAAGTGAAGGGAAAAGAGTGTGGAGTGTATGGCAGTGGGTAGTATGTGCAGGAGAGGAGTGCGGAGTGTATGGCGGAGGGTAGTATTCGCAGGAGAGGAGTGCCTTGTGTATTGCAGCATGTAGTATGTACAAAAGAGGAGTGTGGAGTGCATGGCAGTGGGTAGTATATGCAGGAGAATAGTGTGGAGTACATTTTTTTATATTCATTGCAATTTTTTTTAGCCAGGTTGGGGGGCTTTGGTGAGATATTAGGCGGGTTGCAAAAAGACCACTGACATCTCCCCTTTAAAGCGGAGTTCCACTCAAAAATTGAACTTCCACTTATCTGTTTCCTCCCCCCTCCAGTGTCACATTTGTCACTTTTCAGGGGGGAGAGGGGAGCAGATACCTGTCTAATCCAGGTATTTGCTCCCACTCCTGGCAAAAGATCCCCTCCGCCATCTTCTCCCACTGTCTTCTGGAAGACACACAGGTCCCAGAAGACAGCAAGGACCAGTTAGAATGCGCAGCGCAACTTGCATATGCACAGTAGGGAACCAGGCTGTGAAGCTGCAAGGCTTCACTGCCTGATTCCCTTACTGAAGATGCCAGTGCCTCCACTTAGAGCCGAGGGACAGGGCGCCTTCGGGTGAGCACATCGTGGGCTCCCTGGACAGAGGGGCTGAAGAAGGGGACAGTCAGGTTTCACTGAAGCAGCTGATCTGATCTGCAGGAGGGCTCTCCCTCTCCCTTCCATGACTGTCAGCTGCTTCATTGAAAGCTATACAGGGAGATTGGTGCCTGTTACTGCCCCCACCAACACACTGATCACCCACAGTCTGTCAACCAGGGATAGATCATCCATTGGTGCAGTGTGGGTCAGAACACAGTGGACCCCTCCCCGTTGGGCCCATGTGCAGTGAACATCCTACACCCATGGATGATACGCCACTGATTCACAAAATACTTTTTATGGAGAATATGGAGCAGCTTTGCATAGTACCCAATCAGCTTCTATCTTTAGCTTATTCAGTTAGGATTCTGGCTGCTCCAGTCTTAAGCCTCGTACACACGCTCGGTTTACTTGGCAAGAACCAGCGAGTAAACCGAGCGTGTGTATGAGGCTTTCAGGTTTCAAGACAAGAAAACTGCCCAGAATCTAACTGAGATAATTAGAGAATGTGTTCTCTATTTTCTCGCCATGAGATTCTCTGCAGTTTTCCTGCCGAGAAACCCGAGAGTGTGTATACTTACCTGTCGCCGTGGAAACCTGCGCATGCTCGAAATGACTGACGCATGCGCGGTAGCTTCCTAGGCATATGTAGGGTGCCGAAAGATGGCGGCGACGGCATCGAATGTGATGAGCGCATGCCCGTCGTAAGCGATGACGTCACCGCGTTTTTTCCTTTCAAAGGAGAGTCTGTACACTCGAGCGGCAAGAGATTCTTGCCAAGAATCTCGTCAGGAAAAACAAGGGTTTTTTCCTGACGAGATTCTGGCCCGTGTGTACAGGGCTTTAGTATTTTGTGAATGGGTTAACATATAACAAAATGCTCCATTATTGGGCAAGAGGAGGTCATCTAAGACTCAAAGGTCCAGTGTTGGAGCACTTGAAGTATAGTGATCGCTGTACTCCTAGTGAAAATGTAAACTGTAAATAAAAGAGTTAAAGTGATTGTAAAGGCAGAAGGTTTTTAATCCTAATGCATTCTACGCATTAAGCTAAAAAGTATTTTGTGTGCAGCAGCCTCCCTCATATTTACCTGAGGTCCCTCTCTGTCCACGAGTGTCTCAGCCACCTGAGATTCTTCCTCCTGATTGGCCGAGACACAGCAGCAGTTACATCGGCTGTCGCTGCTGTCAATCAAAGTCAGCTAGCCAATCAGGGGAAAGAGGGGGTGGGGCTCCATGTCTGAATGGACACACAGAGCTGTGACACAGGTGCCCCATAGCAAGCTGCTTGCTGTAGGGGCACTGAACAGGAGGGAGGGGCCAGGAGCACAGAAATGCACTCGAGAAGAGGGGGATCCAGGATGTTTTGTGCAAAACCACTGCACAGAGCAGATAAATATAACAGGTTTGTTATTTTTATAGGGAAAAAAAATCAGACTTTACAATCACTTTAAGTCCATGAGGTGGCATACACTTTGTTGGACTTAAAGGCTAAGTTCACCTTTTAGGAAAAAAATAATAAGTGCACATACTTTTGCAGTCCTGCTCATCAGTGTCCTCGTAGTTCATTGAGAACTACAAGCTGTCACCTACAGATCGCCGTGAATGGATAACGTGGCTGTGTGAGTGGAGCCCCGCATGGCCACATTATTTTCAAAATGTTTCAGTCGGTGCTGTCACAGGAAGAGAGGGAATTGGCGGGGGGTCTGGAGCATATTACACCCGAATCATGGGTGTAATGTGTAACATGCCTTGAAAGGTGAACTTATCCTTTAACCCATTTTAAACCATTCATTTTTAAAAAGTAGTTGAATTCCTGGAGTTTTTCCTTAAGTTAATGATTGTTAAATACACATTTATGTAAGAGTGTATAGAGGTTATCTTTACCTTAGAAAATACAGTTTTCACATAGATGGGAAGGTCTCCATGTGGACTGCCATAGCCTCCAACAATACTGAAGCCCAGTCCATCAGGTCCACGCTCAAGAACAATGGTCTTGTATTGTGGTGGTCTAATAAGAAAATAAAACCTGAAGTTAGAATTTCTGCAGCTACATCTGCTCCCATTCAAGCTCCTAAAAACTGAATGGTGAATAAATGTGTCTAACTGTACCAGTAGTTTCTTTTACCTTGGTTTTTATTGAGAAGAAAATATAAAATTAAAACATGGCCCATGGGTCTTCATAACAATGTCATGAGATTAATACAAATGTAAGCTGTAGGAGTCTGGATAAAGTAAGCATAGCTCTTCAAAAGGTAGCAACACAGTCCTAGGGGTTAAGCTTATGTAGCTGTGCTTTACTAGGGATAATAGGTATTTATTGTAAAGCACAAAACAGATGTTGGAGGGCACTGTCACAGCATATCATCTAGTGGGATTGTGAATTGATATACAGCCCTGGCCAAAAGTTTTGAGAATGACACAAATATACATTTTCACAAAGACTGCTGCTTCAGTGTTTTTAAATCTTTTTGTCAGATGTTATGGTATACTGAACTTTAATTACAAGCAGTCCATAAGTGTCAAAGGCTTTTATTCACAATTTTTTTAATTTTTGCAAAAAGTGACTTTAGTTGCAGTGTTGACCCTTCCTTTTCAAGACCTCTGCAATTGACCCTGGTATGCGGTCAATCAACATCAGGCAGCCCATTTTTGCATAATTAATGCTTGGAGTTTGACAGAATGTGTGGAGTTCTCAATAGGATTAAGGTCTGGGGAGTTTCCTGGCCATGGACCCAAAATTTGGATGTTTTGTTCCCCAAGCCACTTAGTTCTAACTTTGGCCTTATGGTGAGGTGCTCCATCATTGCTGGAGAAGGCATTGTTCCTCACCAGACTGGTCTTGGATGGTTGGGAGAAGTTGCTCTCGGAGGATGTTTTTGTACCATTCTTTATTCATGGCTGTGTAAGCCCACTCCCTTGGCTGAGAAGCAAACCCACACATGAATGTTCCCAGGATGCTTTACTGTTGGCATGACACAGGACTGATGGTAGCACTCATCTTTTCTTCTCCAGGCAAGGTTTTTTTACGGATGCCCAAAACAAAAGTAAAGGGAACCCCTTCAAAGAAAGTGACTTTACCCCAGTCCTCAGCAGTCCAATCCCTGTACCTTTTGCAGAATATCAGTCTGTCCCTGATGTTTTTTCTGGAGAGAAGTGGCTTCTTTACTGCCATTCTTGATACCAAGCCATCCTACAAAACCTTTGCCTCACTGTGCATGCAGATGCACTCACACCTGTCTGCTGTCACTCCTAAGCAAGCTCTGCACTTCTGGTGCCCTGATCCCACAGCTGGATGAACTGTAGGAGACGGTCCCAGCGCTTTCTGGACTTTCTTGCGTCCCTTCTTCACAACAATTGAACCTCTCTCCTTGAAGTTCTTGATGATCCGATAAATTGTTGATTTAGTTGCAATCTTAATAGCAGCAATATCCTGTGAATCCTTTTTGTGCAAAGCAATGATGATTGCATGTGTTTCCTTGCAGGTAACCATGGTTAACAGAGAAAGAGCAATGACTTCAAGCACCACCCTTTTTTTTAAAGCTTCCAGTCTGTTATTCTAACAAAATCATTATCACAGAGTGATTTCCAGCCTTGTCCTTGTCAACACCAACACCTGTGTTAACGAGAGGATCACTGACATGATGTTCGCTGGTCCTTTTCTGGCAGGGCTAAAATGCAGTGGAAATGATTTTTTATGGGATTAAGTTAATTTTCATGGCAAAGAGGGACTTTGCATATAATTTCCACTCATCTGATCACTCTTCATAACATTCTGGAGTATATGCAGATTGCCATCATAAAAACGGAGACGGCAGACTTTGTGAAAATTAATAGTTGTGTCATTCTCAAGACTTTTGGCCAGGGCTGTCGAAGTCTAGATGTGTTTCTTTTGAAAAATGTATTAACTGAAGAGAGATGAGCGTTAGTGAAAATAATAAAGGAAAGACACAAATAGGGAAGAGAGGGATGAAAAAATAAAAGCAACAGAATTGAAGAGGAGGGAAGGGGAAAGATTGGAGTAATTGGGAGGAGGAGAGGAATGTAGGAATAGATAGGATGTTTCACATGGGCAGACCAATCAGGTCTGCCTGTCAGTTTTTAGGCGGAACCTATTGGACCATTTATTGCCCTCTATGGAGTGGTGCATGTCAATGGACATGTGTCTGTTGACACTCGCCAAGATCTGATCCTATCTGCTAAAAAGGATGGGGATCTGTCTGTCTGGCGGGGTGGATTGGATCAGATGACCACCTTTCCATTTCCATCCGACTGAGCATAGAGGAATGGACTGTGTCTGTGCCTGCTTTGCATAAGTGGAGAGGATATGGACCTGTCATCCAGTGGGCAACAGTATTTTCAAAATAAAAATTAAAAAGATCTAGTCTACATACATTTTTGATCCACAAGCTAAGATGACTCCTGTGAGTACAGCTAATGGTTGCAGACCTGGTGTCTTGAGACAATTACATAATGTTACCAAAAAACAGATCATTTCACAGTATGGGCCAGATTCAGGTAGATGGGCGAATCTTTAATCTGGAGTAACGTTTCTCATTTACGTTACTCCGGCGAAACTTTAGGAGCAAGTACTGTATTCACACAGCACTTGCTCCTAAAGTTGCGGCGGCGTAGCGAAAATGAGCCGGCGGAATTCAAATTGGGCGGGTAGGGGGCGTGTATTATTTAAACTAGGCGCAATCCCGCGGCGAACGTACTGCGCATGCGTCGACTGTCAGTGCGCATGCTCCAAATTCTGTCAGTGAACGTCAATGACGTCAATCCCCATTCACGGACGTTTTACGCAAACGACTCGAATTTTTTTTTTTTCGACGCGATGACGACGGCCATACTTAACATAGGATACTCCACTAGGGGGCTGATTTATCTTTTCGCCGCGTATCTCTTACGGAAACGTCGGAAAGTCACTGCGTCGGGCCCGAATACGATCGTGAAGTGCCGATTCTCGCCGTTAATCTGCGGGAACGCCCCCAGCGCCATTTTTAAAATTGCAGTTCCGATACGACGGCAAAATACAATTACGCCGCTCGTATAGGAACTCCAACCCAGCATTTCTTGTTTTCTGCTTACTGAAAACAGAAACGCCGGCTCAAAGTGAGAGTTAGGCTGGAGTATCACTGATACTCCAGAGTAACTCTACCTGAATCTGGCCCTATGTGTTTTTCCTTCCTACCTTGCCTCTTTACAGCAGCAAGTTCAGGAAAGGAGGACTTCAGCCAAAACAGTCAATACATTGCATATGTAAGTACATCTTTAATGTGTACTCTTAGATTTCAACATTGCTACTACTATAAACACAGAGATTGTATTATTTGTAACACAGCCAGGTATAACAATCCAAATTAAAATGTATTCTAGTTTTTGTGTTTAAAATATGATTTTTAGGCTCCTTCATATGGGCAAATACTCGCAGGCACTGGATTCCAATGCCAAGAATCAGTGGATTTTTGCCACTGGAATGAAAATTGTAGGCAAATAGCGGCAGCTGCTTAGCCTGTACAAATTAATTACAGGCTGAAAGCAGCCACCGCTGTTCGCTAATGGTTGCATACCAAGCAGTTACAGATGGATATCCAAGCCTTAACTGCAATCAGAGGTGTCCAGGCTCGGAGAGTCGACCCTAATTGTTAAACGCTTGGTGTGTTGTTTCAGGTGAACAGCGACGGCTGGCGTCAGCTTTGCATTACTTTAAATAGGCTGAGCTGTGGCTGCTATTTGCACACACTTGTCATTCCTGCCGCAAGAATCCACCAATTATTGCCACTGGAATCCAGTGTCTGCAGGTAACCGACTGCATGAAGGAGGCCTTAATCTACAAAATACAAGAGGAAAAAGATGAGAAACCACCCATAATCTTCTAAATGACATTTTATATCTTATAGGTTATCACAGGGATCCTCAAACTACGGCCCTCCAGCTGTTCTAGAACTACACATCCCATGAGGCATTGTAACACACTGACATTCACAGACATGACTAGGCATGATGGGAATTGTAGTTCCTGAACAACTGGAGGGCCATAGTTTGAAGACCCATGGGTTATCACATGATTTATTACATACAGCACTCACGTAGTGGGTCCATGAAGCTCAAGTAATGGCAGGAACACGGATCATAGCTCAAGCTGTGAGACACACCCAACCCTTTGGGACTGGTAACAACTACACCCCCTGTGCCTCTTATTAAATTTCTATAACATGCACGTACCCCAAATCATCTTGCAATATGCTGCTTGAAGTAAGCCCCGAATAGTTGACAGCAGGTCCTGTGTGTTCTTGCTGTTGACCAGTAACTACGCTTACATCACCACCAGCTACTACCTAAAAATGTATAAACAAAATCGATTAACACCATTTAAAAAGGTACAAAGCATTAACATACTTGCAAATTATAAACGCTGTCTGAACCAGCTTAGAAAAAGGGAAATAAATCATAACTAATTCTTTGCGAGACACTTGAACTTTTAACATCAAAATTTTAAAGCAAGTTCCTGAAGTCTTTTAGTGTAACCAAAGTTTGAAACTTGGCCCTATTGTGACCCAAGAGATAGTAGGTATTTTGACAATGGATTAAAATGACTTGCATGAATGGAATTATACAAAGCAGCACACTATTACCTGTAGCTCGATTGTGCCTGAAGCATTTTTTAGGAGGCTGACAGCTTGTGAATGAGTCATTCCTTCAGTTGAGGTCCCACATATACTGACAATTCTGTCACCAACCTTTGTCAGAAAATAAAAAGACATGTGAAGAAACACAAAACTAGCATCAAACATATTACCAAGTCACCATGGTGATACAAAACAAAATACTACTTTATTACAAGAGACATTACAGATTGAATCACAAAGCTTGGTTATAATACAAAGAGAACTAAGTATCGTGAGAAAAGGGGTTTTAAAATGTAAAATTTGATATGGTATTGGAACAGTGTTATTTCAACCATCAAGATTGTTTTAAGCTCCTCACTTATACACTACGTACCTGCATCTAGGGCTCCGTTGGACACGCATTCCACTACTAGGGATGAGCCGAACACCCCCTGCAGCAGAACATGCGAACAGGCAAAACAATTGTTCGAACACGCGAACACTGTTAAAGTCTATGGGACAGGAACATGAAAAATCAAAAGTACTCATTTTAAAGGTTAATATGCAAGTTATTGTCATAAAAGGTGTTGGGGACCTGGGTCCTGCCCCAGGGGACATTTATCAATGCAAAAATCAGTTTTAAAAACTGAAATTTTTTCGGGAGCAATGATTTTAATAATGCTTTAGGTGAAACAATAAAAGTGAAATATTCCTTAAAACTTCGTACCTGGGGGGTGTCTATAGTATGCCTGTAAAAACGGTCCCTGCACAAAATGACATTTCTAAAAGGAAAAAAAAAGTAATTTAAAACTACTCGCGGCTATAATGAATTGTCGGGTCCCCAACGGGAAACCTGCATTGCGTCACCTGTACTTGTCACTGGGTAACCCCCAGCGTTTCCCCGTTGCGTCAGAGGGGGGATGTGGGTCACCCGCACAGGTGATGGGTGGCCCCACCCTCAGCTATTTAACAGCTGTCACGGCGGAAGAGCGTCATACAACGGGTGCCTCCCATGGAGGCAGGATCGTGTCGGCGTTGTTTTTTTCTCCGTATCCTCTGCAGAATGGATTAACATTGCTGGAATTTTTGATGGGGAACCCATGCCGCTTTTTTCCAATGACTTTTATCTGTATTCCTGGGACCCGACAATTCATTATAGCCACAAGTTTTAAATTACTTTTTTTCCTTTAGAAATTTCATTTTGTGCAGGGACTGTTATAAACACGGGAAACATGCGCTACTTTACAGGCCTACTATAGACACCCCCAGGTACGAAATTTAAAGGAATATTTCACTTTTATTGTTTCACTTTAAGCATTATTAAAATAAATGCTCCCGAAAAAGTCAGTTTTTAAAACTTTTTATTGCATTGATACATGTCCCCTGGGGCAGGCCCCCGAACACTTTTTATGACTTGCATATTAACCTTTAAAACTAGCACTTCACAAAGATTTTAAAAAGGTGTTTCGCAGCTTTCTAATTTGCCGGGAAAAACTACAAATTCTTTGCTATTCGGCGAACACCTGATGTTCCACTCGAACATCGAGCTCATCCCTATCCACTACTGCCATTACAAAAGCGCTCTTTTGCAGCATGTAGGATGGTGGTCCTTGGGTGGGATTTTCAACACCTCTTTTTAGAGGCCTGGAGGTTTGAGCTTGATATGTTGCTTTTGAGAAACTTCCTAGACGCACAGGACGTGACCGCGAGAGGAGCCGAGCCTGCTCGACTATACACGAGTGTACTGCGCTCGGTATATGCCGGCGCAGTAATTCAAATTCAGCGCGGGAAGCGGGGAGGACACTGCAGACGGACCCTGGACCCAACGAGGACACCACCAAAGCCGCAGACGGACACTGGACCCAATGAGGACGACACCACCGAAGCCGCAGACGGACGCTGGACCCGACGAGGCCACCGATGGACGCTGCGCAAGAAACCAAAACTGTAAGTACTAAAATCTTTTTTTTTTACAGGAATGCGGGTCCACTTTAGGGGTGCGTGCTATACGCCGGAGCGCGCAATACCCCAATAAATACGGTACTTGCTAACTCCAATGGGCCAGTAGGCTGGTGGTCCGTAAGTGAATTGCCAACATCCCTTTTTTAAGGCTTGGAGGTTGGAGTATGTTAGACCTATTGCTTTGAGAAATGTACTTGCCAACTCCAATGGGACCTGTATGCACACTCTTTATTATGGTTTTGCTGGCTGGCTTTTTGTTCCATTAAAAAAAGTATCTCCGTATGCTCTTTTGCAACATGTACAGTAAAATAGTGGTCCTTAAGTGGATGTCCAACACACCTTTTAAGAGGTATGAAGGTTGAAGCATGAGAAATGTTAACTTTGAGAAATGTACTTGCCAACTATATTGGGCCGTGCGTACACTCTCTTTATTATGGCTTCGCTTGGATTTTTGTTCCTCTAGAATACATATGTTTGTACATTGACCTGTTTTTTTGTAGGATTGAGGACTCGTGATGGGGAGGCCTAAAGCTTCTCTGAATCACACTCTCTAGGTACAATGATTTTAAGGATTCATTTGCCTTTAACACTTTTGATTATTCACTGATGTCCTTTGTTTGTAGTCATATCTCTGTATATTGACTTGGTGTCTGGTTATTTCTAGTATGAAAACCACTTAATTTGATTTTCTGCTTTTGATGATTGCAGTTTTCTCTCTCCACCAATTATCTTTGTTATGTCCTTTTTTTGTGTATTTCTGAGACAAAATTGTAAAAATCTTTCAATAAAATGTGATTTGGAAAAAAATAACACTTAGTAACCCTGTTTACAATACAATTACATAAAATTACTTTCCCATAAGCTATGAACGCAGAAAAAAGGCCAGAAACCTAAAATATGTAGAAGTACATGACTAACAAAGTAAAGCTACTCTGCAGTCCTGTATGCCACGTAAATCAAGAAAAATCTTATTTACTGATTGTACAGCTCCAAAAAGCCTTGTCTTTTTTTATGTATTGTGGCAGCACTGGAGAATATTACATTTTCATATACAGATGTAGCAGGGGTAGGGAATAGATCATACTAAGCGGTAAGAATGCTTGTTCGCCAGACCCAAATTAGAGAAGGGGCCTGCCCTACATCACCTGAAAACTGAAATGAAGATCCCTTTCCACTGACAGTATGGACAACCACAAAAATTATACCTTTTATCTTTGAGATGTTCATGATTATAATTATAATTGTTTTTAGGAGACAATTATAGCAGCTACTTTATAATTCTATAAATCAAAACATTCTGCATATATGTTGTCTCACCTTATTGTTTAATTACCGTATTTATCTGCGTATAACACACACAGGCATATAACACGCACCCTAACTTTTAGAGAGACGTTTCAGGAAAAAAACATTCCACAGCCCCCTGCCTATAACACACAGGCACACAGTTTACCCTCTATTTTCAGGGTTAAAAAGTGAGTGTTATACGCCAATAAATACAGTACATCCAGCAGCAACAATAGCTCAACGTTGCAATGTGTCATAGGTGTTCCAATTTAAAATTTCCATGATAATACAGGGTTCTATTTTCTATATGTTTACTATGAGCCCCAGCTGGAATGCTTCTTAAGAATTTTTTATATAGTGATCTTAAAAGTGCTAAAAGGCTGGGACAAAATGCATAGATCAACATGTAAAGGTGGAACTCTTGACAGGAAGATCTTCTAGCCCCCTGTAATGCATTCCTACATACATGTATATTTATAACTTTAAATGTAAAGTTAAGTAAATCATGCCCTTAAGTATTTTGTAAAGGAGTGCCATAACCCTTATATAAACAGAAAACGTTCCATTAACAACTATGTTAAGCAGAAAAAAAAAATGACCCACTAAACAAAGAGTATATATTGCCACCTGGTGGTCAGTAAGGAGAACTCTAAATTCATATCATTACATTTTACTACATGAAATGACCATTCAAAAACACTAAAACAATCTTATGAAACCAAACTAACACAGTCCTATATTTGTATATTGGAATGGGTAAGAACTTTGCTGTAGAAGATATTTGCAATCATTTAGCAAAAGAAGATTTGCATTTTCATTTTTTGTTGTTGTCTGTAAGCCAAATTATAGCAACAACTCATAAAAAATGTATTTTTGTACTCACTATAAACTACTTTTCTCTGAATCCATTGGGGGACACAGATCGTCTTCAACCTTCGGGATACACTGCTGTCTATCATAGATTTGGACACAGGCAACAGAAACTCTAGGCCAGCTCAGGGAAACCCCACCTACTATTACTAGTATGCCTTAGTTTTGTAGCATCACTAAAACGCAGAGGGGGTAGGACCTGTATGCCTCAATGGATTCCAAGAAATAGATTTTATGATGAGTACGAAAGTATTTAGGATAACACAGCAAACAATTATTATAGGCTAAGGTGACCAGATTTTTAAAATTAAATCCGGGGACATATTTTTTTTTACTAGTAATGGCGGCAATCAGCGACTCTTTGCCCGCCACTGCCCCCTCACAGCCTGTCAAGTCTCACTCTCCGGGCTCCGGCTACTACTGGGCGGGGAGCAGAGGAAGATTACTCCGCCAGGGAAGGCAAGGAGATAAACAGGCAGGTGGCTGGCCGAGACGTGAGTCAAGCCAAAAGAACATGCGAGCGGAGATGAATGGGCATATACCTGAAACTGAAGAACTATTCACTCCATTCTTACCAGCATATGATCATCAGAAAGGGGCACAGATAATGGAAAAAAATAAAAAAAATACACCCCTAAGCTACTAGGCGTAGAGTAGCGGGGGGGGGGGGGGGGTGTAATTCAGATTTTTTTTTTTTTATCTGCACTGACTGTCTTTGAAATTGCCCCAGCCCCTGTTCAAATCCAATCCGGGGACATAACTGGGGACAGACTTGGTCTGGGGACAGCGTCCTCAATCCGGGGACTGTCCCCTGAAACCGGGGATGTCTGGTCACCCTATTATAGGCTCAAGAAAAAAACTGAAAACCAGGGGCTGCCTGCAGGCCAAAAAGCTGCCTAAGAGCACCTGAAACTGCTATCAGAAGAGGTCAACACAATTACTTGGTACAACTTGAAAACAGAAGACCAGACAATAACCTTAAAAATCTTGAAAACATTTGCATGATGCTGAAAAGCACTAAAAAATTTAGTAGTGTGCACCTCGACAAAGACTATCGGCTTGGATGATGGTCTGCATAAGCCACCTAGAAGTGGTGGAAGAAGCAGCAGCTAGTGCACCCTTTCGGGGGTTCATCTGAGAAAAGGGAGGAAAACTACCCCTTGATAGTGCTAAAAACAAAACATTTTTTTCAGACCCAGCTGCAAAAAGGAGGAGGTTTGGTCCAAGGAGACACTCCTGGGGTGGAAGTTCCAAGACTCACACCCAGTGAAGTATGCCTTCCATGTGTGATGATTGACATTCAGTAGTAGTAGGTCTTGATTGCTAGGGCACTGTTGGCCACACATAACAACCAATGAAGCTGAGCAGCTGATAGCACCATTGCAAGTATGATCGTTATGGAAACTCCAGCCTCAGAGCTACACCCCACCATGCCACCATGTATTGCCATAGCGAGGTAAATCTGCTGTGTTCCTTGGGAAAGCTGGCTCATTACTTCTGCTGAGGGATAGCAGAGACAGAGCTCCCATTGGCCGGGTTGGCAGGAGGAGGAGGAGAAGCAGCAGCGTACATTGTATGAGAGGATGCTCAATGTGTGTTGATATTGTGTCAGTTTAGGGCAGGGATCTCCAAACTACGGCCCTTCAGCTGGAACTACACATCCCATGAGGCATTTTAAAACTCTGAAATTCACAGACATGACTAGGCATGATGGGAATTTTAGTTCCTAAATAACTGGAGGGCCATAGTTTGGAGACCCCTGGTTTAGGGTGCATGCTGTGTATAACTGGACCAAGAAGTTGCAGGTGTATGACAATGCGGAACTGAACTGACAAGTGCAGACACACTGCAATAAATTCATGCACATATTTCTGATAGTAACATGAATCTGTTGCAGGCATTGACATCTGTTGCGTGGAGACAGGACAATTCTAAAGATTGCCTTCAACAGTATGAATTCCAATGATCGTTTCTTGCATGTTATTAATTCATTTGCAAAAAAGGGGGAGTGTATCAAAACAGTAGCAGACAGAATCTGGAGCAGTTTTGTATGGCAACCAATCAGCTTCTGACACTAACCGGTTGCCATACACATCTGCCCTATATTCTGAATGTTTCAGTTTTAATAAATTTCCATCTATGTATATACATTTGTGTGAAAAAGTATTTGCCCCCTTTCTGATTATTTTTGCAATCATTGTCGCACTTAAATGACTCAGATCATCAAGCACATTTTATTATTACACAAAGATAACCCGAGTAAATACAAAATGCAGTTTTTAAATGATGGTTTCCTTTATTAAGTCTAAAAGCTGTCCAAATCTGCCTGGCTTCATGTGAAAAAGTAATTGCCCCCTAAGCCTAATGACTGGCTGTGCCACCCTTGGCAGCAACAACTGCAATTGTTTTAATTCAGCCACATTGGAAGGTTTTCCAGCATGAATGGCCTTTGTAAAGTCTTGATACAGCATCTCAATTGCATTTAAGTCCGAGCCTTGACTAGGCCACTCCAAAACCTAAATTTTGCTTTGTTTGAACCATTTGGAGGGGGACTTGCTGCTGTGTTTCGGATCATTGTCCTACTGCATAACCAAAGTGCACAGCCTGAGGTCACGAACTGATGGCCAGACATTCTCCTTTAGGATTTTCTGGTAGAGCTCAGAATTCATGGTTCCATCCATTATGGTAAGTCATCCAAGTCCTAAAGCTGCAAAGCAGCCCCAGACCATCACGCTACCACCACCATTTCTGACGGTTGGTATGATGTTCTTGTTATGAAATGTGGTATTGGTTTTATGACAGATGTAACAGGATGCACACCTTCCAAAAAGTTAAATTTTTTGTCCCATCAGTCCACAGAATATTTGCCTTAAAGTCTTGGGAATAATCAAGATGTTTTTTGGTAAATGTGAGATGAGCATTTGTGTTGTTTTTTGACTGCAGTGGCTTTGGCCTTGGATTCGCCCAGTCTCTTTCTTATTGTTAAATAAAAAAAAAATGATCTTACCTATCGTTAGATGTTGTTCTGTGTAATTTTTGTAGGTCGGCCACTCCTGGGAAGGTTCACCACTGTTCCAAGTTATCTCCACTTGTGGGTAATGGCTCTCCCCGTGGCTCACTGGAGTGCCAAAGCCTTAGAAATGGCTTTGAAACCCTCCCTAGACCAATACATGTACACTAACTACTTTGTTTCTAATCTGTTCTTGAAGTTTTTTAGATTGTGGCATTGCTATGTGGCTTTTTGTGATCCGTTAGCTTGCTTCACTGTGTCAGACAGCTTCTATTTATGCTATTTCTTGATTCAACAGGTCTGGCAGTAATCAGGCCTGGGTGTGGCAAGTGAAATTTAACTTTAGCTTTCCAAAAAATTGTGGTTAATCACAGTTCATTCATGATTCAGCATGGGAGGGGGGCAATTACTTTTTCACATAGGGCCAGACAGGTTTGAACAGCTTAATGAAATAATCATTTAAAAACTGCATCTTGGATTTACTTGGGTTATCTTTGTGTAATATTAAAATTTGTTTGATGATCTGAATCCTTTAACTGTGAGAAATATGTGGAAAAAAACAACTGCCCAGTCTAATCTTTCTTCTTTATCTCTAATCATGAGTGGACATATGCTACGATTCCCAGATTTATCATTATCCAATGGATGCATTTCAGTTAGTCAAGAACTCTTGTCTAAATTACCTTTTTATCGAATACTCTTTACTACAGTAGTTTTACACCTTCTGAATGTTACAATCAGATATTCTTCTGTACTATTCTTCAACCTGTCATCTTGTTGTACTATCGGCCAACTATTTCTTATAACATGTTTAATCTCATCTGCCATGGGGAAAGAATGATCAACTTTCCTTTCATCTTTCATCTTCCTCAGTTTAATCAAATCCTACCTAGTCAATTTACTTTCTCTTATCAAAGCTCTCCCAACCTCTTTCTGTCATATTCTCTGCTCGCCAATCTCACACTTAGTTCTTTAACTTGTAGAAAATCCTCTTCACATATTCTTGCATAATAACTGCACAAATTGATCAAAGGGGATCACAAGTTTAACATTGGATGGGCAATAGATTCAATCATGTAAAGTATAATACATGCAGTATATATATTATAGTAAAAGCATTAGATGCCATTTCATTTCTATACTCAAGAGTAGTAAATTCATTTTTTTTATCTTTAAATCTAGAAAAGATACAGCCTCAAAACTCGACTGTAAATTCCATATAAATATCATTAGCATTAATGAATCACAAAAATTCCATATATCGAATCTTGATTACCCAAACATTGGGGGGATTGTCAATGTAACATACCCACAATCTAATAGATTCTACATACAGGTTTTGTGAATTCAGTACCCATAGCTGCTCCCAGACCGCAAACAACCTAGGAGCCATAGAAGTGCCCATCACCGTACCGTTAACTGATGGAACCATTTACCATCAAATGGGAAGGAAATACTTTCTAATGCAAATCTCAGACAATGTTTCTATTAGCTTGAATGCCTTTTTTGTGTGGATTGTGACTATAAAAGCAGACGTCAATTATTATTAGCTTGTCTTCTTCCAATAATACCCTTTGGAGTTGAAAATGAATGCTTCACATTTGATTTAAATTGTAAACAGAATTATCCAAGAATACAAAATTGCTCTAAGTTCGGACAGAGTCTGTCTAAAATTTTTTTTCAAGTAGTGAGCCCACAGACGAAGGGAGGTGTAAAAGTAAAACTACCAAATCAAAATTCACATTATCTATGGAGGTTCCCAACATTTTTTTTTTTTTTTTTACCCTGTAGCAAATCAGTTGGATCTAATAAAACAGGAATATTTTTATTAGTGAACACCTGATGTACCATACATGGACCATTAGTTACATATTAATAAACCTCATATTTCTGACAAATATTACTGTGTGGGGAGAACCATCAATACACTGGGAAATCTGCCTATCTGTCTATGCCTGGAATGTAAACTGTGGATAAAGTTGGAATGTGAGGTTCTGCCCAGGACAGGATCCTCCCTTGATGCAGTGAGACTTCTAGCTCCTCCCTGATGATTGATGTATGCCACAGCCATAGCATTGTCTGACTGAATCCAAATCAGATGATCCTCCAGTAGGATGGTCCAACCCTGCAGAGATAGCCAAATCACTCAAAGTTCCATGGTGTTGACTGGGAGATGAGACTTCCCTGCACTAAAAGGGTGCCCAAGACCAATGCTTAGACTGAAAGGCTTGCACCAGTCACAAGTATCCTTCAAAAAAGTAGTGAAAGACTTCCACAACTCCAAAGTCAGATTCTTGATCAACCAGGCCAGGGACAATCAGATACTCTGTGACAAATGATTTAATCTGTTCAAATAATAGATTTATTTGTCCTGTGATGACAGAATGGAATGCCCTGATAGAGGCTACCATCAGGTTTAGTACTCTCATGAAAAAGTAGCGAGTCAGTTGACTCTCAAACTGGGGAGTTGAATACGAGATGGGAAAGTCAAAAATTTCCTCTGTGGAAAGCTCTGATTTCTAAAGTTTGAAAGAGCCACCTGAACAGATGTAACCTCTGGACAGTAAAAGACTAAAATTGCACCAATACCGGTATCAGTGCAGATACAGAGTCACGTGTTCATGAAGTCATGTGTCATGTGATGCAACAAAACGGTAGCGGGTGACATCACTTCCTGTGCAGACCAAAAGTCGCTCCCATGCCAGTACTCCTGACATGAGTGGCTTTTTATTGTTTTCTAACTTTTTAATGAAACAACTGCACAATGGAAGAGTTTGTTTTGTTTTTTTAGCTGTTTATTTGAGAATACTGGAGGATTGATTGGACCCATGTAACCCAGGGCCAAGCAGAGTGAGAAGCACTTGAGTTTGATTGTAAAGTGTCCTTTTGACCCTTGGGGGTCTTTGCTAGAGGTGCATGCTGGCCGGTGGAGGATCACAATCACAATTTAGGTTTATGAGAACACGGGTGCTGGATATGAAGTGACACCACTGACAGACTGGGATCTACACACTGACATTTATAATACTTTATTGGATCCACGTTTATTGATGTGAAGGTCTACTGTTAAATCTGCACAGTTTTTGTAAATATATTTACAATATATTTGTTTATTTTTATTATTATTTTTTTTATATTTATATACATTTATTTATTATTATTTGCCATTTGGTGGTTGTTCCCCTGGAGGGTGTTTATTGTAATTTTTTTGTGTTTTTGCACTGATTTTTATATGTACGCACTGTTAGCCTGCTGCAGCTCAGTGTTTTTAACATTTATCTGCCAGTGCGCAAGACTTTTCTTTGTATTTTGAACAAATAAGTTTGTCTTTAATACAAAAGGGCTGAAGACGTGGATTCTCCTAGGACACTAGCAAAAGCTGAGGCTTGCTGGTAAAGGAAGGCATTCTCTGACTGGACGTGGTCTAAATTATGATGTCACTACCCAGCTTCGCCACCTTGTTAAACTGAAGATGATCTGCATTCACTGCAAAGAATTCCAGGTGATCTCAGAACGGTGCCTCAGCTGACAGTAGCAGCGCTACTATAGTGATTCTCCACTTCCACAGTGGTCCCACAGCAATGGTATATGAACACTTACACTGGCTTAAGCTGGGCCAGTGTAACTATGCAATAAAATCCCATAACTGGAGTTTAGATTAGCAGTTCACCTGTGTTTTTTTGTTCACATGCCTGCATGCACAATATCTGTAGACTGTCCTGTTTCCCTGCTGCACTGGGCATACTATTGAGTGGCTATAGAAAGCGGGTTTCCTTATTCCAGGGATCCTCAAACTATGGCCCTCCAGCTGTTGCAAAACTACAGATCCCATGAGGCATTGTAAAACTCTGACATTCACAGACATGACTAGGCATGATGGAAATTGTAGTTCTTGAACATCTGGAGGGCCATAGTTTGAAGACCCATGCCTTATTCTATCTTCACTGCTTTGTTAATCACTGGCTTAAAACAAGTGTGTCTATATAGGTAAACTTACTCTGAGCTTCCCTGTCTGTGCCACAAGTCCATTTGCATGCATCATGGCAATAAAAATGGGCACATCTCCGAGAGGACTTCCAACTCCTCCTGCAATGCTGACTCCCAGGGAATCTGAGGGGCCCTGTGGAAAAAAATAGGTTGGATAGGCCTTAAGCCATCAGTGTGTGTCACATGCAAACAATTTCAGTGGTATGTACACTTGCTGTTCATGATATCCAAATTATTTTGGTATGTTTTTTTTTTTTTTTGTTGCTTGCTTTATTTCACAAGTTCTTAAAGATAAAGCCAAACCAAAACTGGGGAGCTAAAACACATTTTGAATGAGCCAGAATTTTTTTCTCTGGTGAAGTCCAAACCTCATCCTGACAGTAGCCGGATGACAATTACAGCCAAAAATTAACTTTACAATTATCCTTAACCCGTAGCCTTACTTACCCCTAGACTGACCCAGTGCACCAGTGTGCTATGACAGCTTGCAAGGAGAGATGATTGGCTGTCTCACAATCAGCAGTTATCAGGGCTGTCACCAGGGAAAAAGACGACCATTGCAAATGCATGTGTACCTTACGTTCAGTACGAAATGCCCCATTGTTCACCCCATTTTTATTTTTTAAAAGCAAGGCCCGGATTCACATACATCGGTGCATATATAAGCCACTGTAGCGTGTGTCTTTTACGTTACGCCAGCGCAGCGCGGAGAGGAGAGAAGAGGAAAGCAGAGGAGAGGAGCAGAGGAGAGGAGAGGAAAGCAGAGGAGAGGAGAGGAAAGCAGAGGAGAGGAGAGGAAAGCAGAGGAGAGGAGAGGAAAGCAGAGGAAAGCAGAGGAGAGGAGAGGAGAGGAAAGCAGAGAAGAGAAGAGGAGAGGAAAGCAGAGAAGAGAAGAGGAGAGGAAAGCAGAGAAGAGAAGAGGAGAGGAAAGCAGAGAAGAGGAGAGGAAAGCAGAGAAGAGGAGAGGAGAGGAAAGCAGAGAAGAGAAGAGGAGAGGAAAGCAGAGAAGAGGAGAGGAGAGGAAAGCATAGAAGGGAAGAGGAGAGGAAAGCAGAGAAGAAAAGAGGAAAGCAGAGAAGAGAAGAGGAGAGGGAAGCAGAGAAGAGAAGAGGAGAGAGAAGCGAAGAGAAGAGGAAAGCAGAGAAGAGGAAAGCAGAGAAGAGGAAAGCAGAGGAAAGCAGAGGAAAGCAGAAAGCAAATGCTCCCAACGTTGCGCCGGCGTAACGTAAATTCGTAGGCGTAAGCTGGCCTAAGTCAAAGTAGGTGGAAGTAGGCTGGAAGTGGGCGTGATACATTTAAATGAAGCGTGACCCCATGCAAATGATGTGCCGAGCGTCACACAAGTACTTAAAACGAACTGCGCATGCGTCGTACCTTGCGCCATATGCTCACAATCACGTCAAAACAACTGCCTAAGATACGTTGAATCACTGCCTACGACGTAAACGTAACCCACGTCCAGCCCTATTCACGTACAACGTAAACGAGGTAAAATTCAACGGCATTCGTGGTCCATACCTTTGCATGAGTTGCGCCTCCTATATGTGGAATAACTTTACGCCGGACGTACGACTTACGCAAACCACGTATATCATGCGCCGGCGCAAATACGTTCGTGATTAGCCGTATTTGCCTCATTTGCTTTGAAAATCAATGGGAGTGCCACATGCGTCCAGCATAAATATGTGCCCACTATACGCCGGCGTAGGAAAGTTATGTCGGGCGGCTGAAGCCTATTTTTCGACGTATCTTGCTTTGTGGGTCGGCGCATAGCTACGACGGCGCACATTTGTACTTACGTGAGCGTATCTGGAGATACGTCGGCGTAAGTGCTTTGTGAATCCGGGCCCAAATGTTTAACTTTCAAAGCATATTTGCAATGCCTTACTGAGTAATTGTTCTCCACACTACACACATCTCGCATTTACCTTCTTGATTTCCACTGTCCTTAAACCTTGAATTTCTGAAGCTGCGCGAAAAAATAAAAATAATAATAAAATAAGTTCAAGATCACTGAACAGTGAATCATTTGCTAATGGAGCAAAGCCAGCCTATTTGCCAAAATGTTGGCAAGACAAGGTGACCTCCACGTATATACAGCTATAAACAAGAAAGACACAAAGCAAGCAAACCCCCCACACTTATTACACAGAACAAACAGTAAGATCATTTTTCAGTGTTTCTATTTTCAAGCAATTTGCAGAATATATTATTTACTGTGACAGGCTTACAGGGCTGAAATAAAGTCAGCTTAACCTTAAATGTTTTGCCTTGCATTGAGAACTCCTACAGTCTTCTATATGAAATACTGTAAAAAACATAATAGGACATCGAAAAAAATATATACATTTAGAAAGCATACAGCATATAGTTTTAGTGTTTATGGTAACCAAAAACCTTTAGAACTGGATCCTCGTCTGGCATGGTAAAAATAAAGCAACATTAAAGTTGAAAGAATTCACCTCCACCTTTCAGCGATGTGATGGTAACATCCCTCTCCGACTGCCACCGTCTTCTCTTTGGCCTACTGCTGAGTTTATCTCAGACAATTGTGATTCATGAATTATATGCTTCTCTGCAAACTGGGCAAATCTTTATGGTTTTTTTTTAGGCAAATAAAAATAACCACAATTTGTAAATTTTATGTAATTTGGCACGTGTCACAAAAATAAATTCAGCTAAGATGAGTCAGCAGCTACAAAAAGTGTAGCTGCTGATTTTAGACACTCACCTGTCCCAAGGTCCAGCGATACGGGTGCCCGAAGCCTCACTCCTCTGCACAGTGCTGGCATTGTAACTGTGGATGCCCCGGCTGTGGCTTCACAGCCGGGCACGCACTTTGCATGCGTGAGCCGTGCTGTGTGTTGTGAATGGCCGGGCAATCTTCTAGGACCTGTGACATGTCCCAGAAGATTGCAGGGAGGGAGTGGGGAGAGGTGAACTTCATTTCGGTGCCGTAGTACCAGGGGAGGAAGTGGGAGACGGGTGCCTGTCAAAAATGGGTACCCGCTCATCCCCCCAAAAAATTACTTACCAAATGTGGAATGCCAGGGATTAACTGTACTTAAAGTGGATGTTCCATTTTTGGGTGCAACTCCACTTTAAAGTTAACCTGTCAAATTAATGGAGGATATGTTGAAAGATGCATAAGCAGAGGTTACTTTCCGTGAAAACACTCGATCTATGTCCTTTTGAGCATACCTTTTCACTAGTGAAGGTGTCTATAACATGAAAGGACCAATAGAAATGCTTGAGAGGCATGTGAAAATGTAAAGTTCTGCTTTTAAAGGAAAAGTAGAACTTTGCATTTATCTTCTTCTGCATAGCTCGTGAGTCTACAGAAAATGTGACATGCAGTTTTCATTAAAAGCAACCTCAACAATTTATGCTTGACTTAAACACAATTTGGTGAACTAATTCTTTTTCAACTAAACATATGAAGGTTAAAGTGGTTGTAAATCTCTGACAAGAAATATGAACAACGCATATCTCCACCTTAACTCTGTTCCTACTGGGTGAAAAGGGTGTGTGCCCTTTCCCCTCCAATCAGCTCCTCTTACTGAGTGTGTAAATTCAGGTCCCCCCTTTTCTTTTTTGAAAGCTCAAACTGTATGAATTCTAAAATGTTAAGGGCTGTAGAGGAGAAAGGGCTACAAATAAAGACATACAACTTATGTAGAAAGATTTGTTTAATCTCTGACACTTCACTTGGTATATGTGTTTACAACCACTTTAATATTGCTGTTATTTATGTTTCAATAAAGAACCTCAAAGTTAACAATCTGATCTTAAAGTGGCTGTAAACCTTTAAGTATACACAGTGAAGTGACTGGCCTCAGGTGATACACAGAGAGGAATCTAATATCACACTACACAGGATAGAGCAGGGAGCAGAGTGTAATCTATGACCTGAGTGGATCGAAAGGACCACGCCCCCACAGAGTCTCTTAAGGAAACATGCACAGCCAAGGCTGTCAATTACCTGCTGTGTACTGGAAAAAGGGTGATTGGAAAGAGGAATGCACGAGCAGACACAAGTTGCACTAGGTGCTTTGGGTAGAAGCAATTACATGACATTAAAAAATATGCTTTGTTCATTTTTAATTTCAGTGGTTTACAACAACTTTAAAAGATGTAGGACATCTGCACATGGTAAGATGAGAAGGTACTACCAATAGACTGAACTGTACAGCATGAAAAGAAAACTGTGTCCACAATTCTCATCAATGACCTGTTACAAAAGCCATGTGGAGCAGTTAAATACAAAGAACTTAAATGGAAATGGAGTATTATTGCCAAATGTAGTACTCCAAAAATAATTCAGAATTCGGCACTAAAGTTCTTCTCATATGATAAAAAAAATATATAGGTAACCACAGGCATGTGTTTGTATAATAATCTTTGATGCAAAGATATCATGTTTGAATGCACGCTGTATATTATTATTATACACGATTTATATAGCGCCAACAGTTTACGCAGCGCTTTACAATATATAGGGGGGACAGCACAATTATAGTACAGTTCAATACAGAAGGTACAGCTTGTAAAGCTTACATTCTAAAGAGAGGGGTGGTGGTACAAAAGGTAATAGCTGCAGGGAATGATACTACTGGGCTTGTGCCTGGTGTTTTTACATTGGCCTGAAACTCCCAGGGTCATGGCACTAGAAAAATACACAGTAAACAAACTTCTGATGCAGGCATCACCCCAGTACCATTTTTTAGAGCTGGTCATCAGCGCTCTTGTAAATTCAATCCTAGCGAATTAGAAAAAAATTAAATTTTTTTTTTATAATAATAATAAAAAATAAATAAAGTACACCATCTCTATGTGATAATACTAGACATCGAATGTGGTAACCTGTAAATGCTTTTAGAGCATCACCTATGGATAGTAAAATGTATGTAGTTTGTCGCTGTTGCACAGGCATGCGCAATTTTAAAGCGTAACATGTTTGATTATCCATTTACTCGGCATAACATCATCTTTTATATTTTACAAAAAAATTGGACTATGTATTCAGATTTTTTTTTGCATAAAAATGCAAAAATTCTGTTTTCATGTCAACAAAAAGTGCCAGAAAAAAGCTGGTCTGGAAGTGGATAGACGCTCTAAGTTTATGTATCATATGTTGATTGGAATCAAATGCACAAAAAAAAAAAGTATACAGAAAGCTGAACGATGCAATATAAAGCATTTTACACAAGCTAAGTTTCATTAAAAATAGCTTTTTGGTTTATTGCATTTATACCCAGCTGTCAGGCTAATATCCTTTGGCATCTGGATTTGTAATGACCAATGTAATGTCTATGAGGACATTTACACAACTTACAGTCAGTCTTTTTAGAAGTGCCCTCATGCTGTTCAGCTGTTGCAGATCCGGCTCCTGGAAAAGTGAACGATGTCAAGCTGCTGCTTCCCTCACTTATCTAGAAGATATAAAGTATGCCCGAATTAAAAAATTAATAAATACATAACTTAAACAAAATGTAAATGATATGTATATTTAATACAAGCACACAGTCTGTGGTTATAATCAAATCATTTCAAGTCTATGAATGGAGCTTTTACTAACACAGGCCTATAGGGTGTCAGGTGTAAATGTGGATCATCTATAACTTGATCTTGTGGACAATGGGGAGAGTTACGGTTTCAGCCCTGCAATGTCACCTAAACAATCTGGTAAAAAACGTGCTGCATAAGCGATCCTCATAAGGTGAGGATTAGGAAGTGGTACTATTAACAATAAAAGATCACTGAGCAAAACAATTCATTATGTTCCAAAAAGGAAAGGTAGCTGTGGGTTTTTCCAACTATTCAATTTACTACAAATTCATAAATAAGATTTACTATGGTTAAATTGGGAATGACTATTAAAGGAGAATTTCAACCTCACAGTTTTCTTTTCCAAGTGACATCTCTTGTGCTTAGTGAAGAACTGAGCTGCTCCTAAATCTAGGCGCATAATCATGTATTTTCCAGTGCATTTTTCTTTGGGAAGAGAATTTTATACACAAAACTCTGCCTAAAACGTATTACATGTGCTGTCCATGCATTCATATAAAAGTCTATGGTACAAAAACAGTGCTGCGCCAAAGGAAGCACCTGCACTGTGCTGCATTGATGTGAACAGGCACCACAGAGAATAATGTGATTTCCATTGTTGTGCATGCCAGCGTGATGGCAAATGCAGGAGAAAATGCACCAGTGTGAAGGCTTAAAGTGGCTGTTCAACCCATTATAATAACTTTATGCTACAGGTAAGCCTATATTAAGGTGTACCTGTAGCTACCTTGGATATCTCCTAAAGCTGCACGGTTTAGGAGATATCCCTCTGTGTCTGCATGTGCCGAAGTGATCGGCACATGCGCACTGAAGATGCTTTGCTTCAGTTAGATGTGCTGTTACTGGCGGTGCATGCGCGGGAGTGACGTCATGGCAGCTCCGGCCAAATCACAGTGCCGGAGCCATGATACCTAGAAGTAAGCTCCGGACGAGATGTGCGCGGCTGGAGGATGGCTGCGCGGGCTTTGATCTAAGTTAAGAAAAACATAATGAGCTAGTATGCTATGCATACTAGCTCATTATGCCTTTGTCTTGCAGGTTTTTTTTTATTCGTTTTTTTTTTAAAGGTTTACAACCACTTAAACCCTTTTGCTGACACCAATGTGAGGCTTATGTTGGTGGCAGCAGAAGCTTTTAAACCCACTCCCAAAAGTACTACCGACCTGCCCCCTCCCTACCACCTGGCTCTTATGTCCTTCCTGTGAGCTTGGGAGAAGCATGAGAGGTGACGATGTACACAGTGGAGAACAAACAGCTATCGGTTCCCTATGTGATAGCAAAATTTTTAAAAAGGTTGCATAAAAATAAACTGTTTTCAGGACCTTTCCTCCCCAATGTATGTAAATGCATGGATTGTGTTTTCCCACAATTAAAAACTGCCATTGCACAACATGTTAGGTATTACTGCACATGCCATAATTCACAGTTGACTCTAAACACATGACCTGTAAAGGCTTTAAAGCGTTGCCTATGAAAAATTTGGGGTACTGAAGTTTTTTCCAATTGTTAGCTGCACAGCTTGCCCTCTCCCATGGCACACTGAATCCTGGATTTAGGAAACCCAGTGTAGCAGTTGATATGTTAACTCAGACTAGTGTCAGCACATGTACCAGCAGCTTGTTTTATTTGGTGACAAAGGGTTATGTGCAGAGAGCCCTCCTCCCTTTTTTTCAGTGCAGACTTGCTTTTATTTAATTTTTTGTATTATGGGATAATGTGCGCTGTATTACCCACTTACATAGGAACAGTAAGGCGCATTGACGGGTGGATCAGTTAATTTCTTAGGCAAGCCATAGATAATGTGATTGTCTAGATTCCCTCATCCCAGTCAGTGTTGATGGGGGAATCCCTCCAGCAGCATTATTGTGTTCTGCCAGCAGGGAGCCAGCAGGGAGCCTTATGTCCTTATGTCCAGAACACAATAATTACTGCTAGTGGCTCTAAACACCAGCAGTGATTGCACGCAAAACAAAAAAATTGACAGGCTAGCTGTACTGAAGTTGATTAATGGATCGACTTCAGTACAACCAGCCAGCCTATAGATGGTTCGAATCTCGGCTGGTGCTGAACCTGCCGAGATTCAATCCATCTATGGTCACCTTTATGCTATGCAGTGTGACCTGGACTGTAAACACATAACACATTTGGTTTAGTGTTTTGTACTATTCACATTAAGACACATTAAAAAACCTCTCCTCCAGTCGGCCGTCTACCCCCCCCCCCCCCTCCTCACCCCTCCCTAAACTTCACATATGGGGCCCATATCGAAAGGTATCTCTCATCCTGATCTTTCATTGCCATTGTTACATTTTCCATTTGTTGTATCTCTGCGACTCTCGCGAGCCATTGTGCTCTAGATAGGGGGGGTCTCTTGTTCCACAGGGCAGGGATGCACGCCCTCGCGGCAATAATCAGATGTCTTATCAGCGAGTTTTTGTATTTTTCCACTGACATTGGAATATCTAGTATTAAAACCGCCGATGGTCTATTTTCTAAATGTATTCCTGTAATTTTATTGATTGTCTCTGTTACCATTTTCCAAAATTCCTGTATTTTCCCGCATTCCCAAAAAAATATGTATTAATGATCCTTCTGCTTCATGACATCTCCAACAGACATTTGACGACTGAGGGTATATGCTGTGTAATATTGTTGGTGTTCTGTTAGTATTTTATATCCTCCCTCCTCATATTTACTTGCTATAGATGCCTTATGTGTAAACCGCAGAATCCTATCCTTTTGTTCTTGGGTAAATATTAACCCTAGACCTCTCTCCCAGGCTTGTATAAACGTAAATTCTTGTGGTATGTCTATATTAATTAACATTGCATAAAAATAAGACAGACACTGAATGTCTTATTAGGTCCCCCTCTAGACATATCTGCTCGAATTTAGACGGGTTTCTAACTCTTGTATAGGTGTTTTCCATTACCAGGTAGAAATCTCAGGATAATTGATGAAATAAGAACAGAACGTTGCACTGCAGAGAGGCGACATATAATAACAAACACTGCTGCATACTAGATTTTTGCTTCCATACACTGATATATTTTGCTTTTGTGGGAAAAGTGGTTACAATCACAGTACTGCAGTATCTGTCATCTGTAGCACTATGAAGCAATGGTTCAGTGATCTGTCTCATACTCACATAGCTGCCTTGTGATGTCCTTCGTTCTGAGTGGAAAGGTCCAGCTTTTATTCTTCCAACTTCAAGCTTTACTGTACCTAAAGAACACTGAAAGAAACACACATCATAAAGACACTGTTCTCTCCTCCCCCTGCTGGAGAGAATGAAAACTGAATACTTTTCTGACCCTCCCTTACTAAAAAGGTCCTCTGCTTTCTGAGAAGAGTGTAACCGCTCTGCACTTCATATAATGCTGCAGTGCAGTTTTACAAACTAGGAGTATTCCTTCTTTTATCAAAAGTCCTATTATTTTAAACATTCTTCCAAATGCAGACGTGATTAACATATACTAAAATACAACAGCAAAGGGGGGGGTGTATGCTAGAACCAACCACCCGCTCTTCCTGCTAACGGTGGGCCTTTCATGGTGGTGTTTACCACTTCCTGGCCTCAATGTGATCACAAGTATTCTTTACACAGACAACTGTTTATCAACTTTAACACTCCAAGGATCATGTAGGGTTCATCAAGCAGATATACAGTATAAAACCAACACCACAGCTGAATTTCTATCCTGCTGATATGTGTCTGGGTTCTGTGGTATGTCCCCTTGTCAAATCCCTGGCGTTCCTGCCAGTCCCTCTGCTTTCCTATTAAAAAATTACCATACTAGGCATCAGAAAACAGCATGGTCAGTTCTCTAGCTGTGCTGGGAACTCAGCTTGCTCTCCTCCAATGATCAGTCTGGAGGTGACATGCCCCCCCATTGTATGTAGAACAAATCCCTGGTGTGCTGTTTTGTTCCCCAAGCTGAGAGCATTAAGGGTATGTGCATAAAAAAGGTGTTTGTAATGCTCATTTGTATGCTGCTTGGAGTTCATAAAGAGGATGATATTTTGCTAATCTGCAAACTGATAATGTACTTTACACAGTGAGGGTTCACATATAGCTTTAACTTTGTGTTTATGTAAACAGTGTGCTGCTGTTTTGTTCTTCCAAGCTGAGAGCAAAGGGTATGTGATAAAAAAGGTTTTTGTAATGCTTTTTTATTTGTATGCACAAGTGTTTTGCCTTTTATTTCTATTACAAACTGAAATGATTTACACAGTGAGGGTTCACATATACTTTAACTTTATGTTTTTAAATTTTACTGAAAGCTGATTTTATCACAGTGGGCAGCGTTTGGGCCAGAGATTAAAATACTGTCATTAAGTCAATATTAAAGCTTATTTTAATAATTATTATATAGCATTTATATAGCGCTGACAGTTTACACAGCGCTTTACAACATAAGGGCAGACAGTACAATTACAACACAGTTTAATACAGGATGAATCATAGGGCCCTGTTTATTAGAGCTTACAATCTAGGAGTGACGGTCAAGAAATACAAAAGGCAATAACTGTGGGGGGTGTGCTGATGGAGAAAATAGATGTACAGTTGTTAAGTGAAGCCAATCTGGCCCCCACCTATCTAGTATACTGCGCCTTAATATTGTTTTCTGTTCTTTCAAAATCAGATTTCAGAACCATGACTACTGAAAGGGCTTAGGAATAATACGAAATAAATATTTTGCTAGGTAATGTATACAGTATTTGTTGGGTCTGGAGGCATTATTGTAAAATAGGTTGAGAGTTATACACTGCTTTAATGTGGTTGTAAACCCTTAGGCTGCGTACACACGATAGAACATGTCCGCTGAAACCGGTCCGCGGACCAGTTTCAGCGGACATGTTCGATCGTGTGTACGGCCTATCGGACCGTTTTCCAGCAGACAAAAGTTTCTAAACATGCTTAGAAACCTGTCCGCTGGAAACCTGTCCGTCGGACATGTTCGATGGTTAGTACACAAAATCAGCGGGCAAAAATCCCGCTCATGCTCAGATGATTCTGAGCATGAGCGGGATTTTTGTCCGCTGATTTCGTGTACTAACCATCGAACATGTCCGACGGACAGGTTTCCAGCGGACAGGTTTCTAAGCATGTTTAGAAACTTTTGTCCGCTGGAAAACGGTCCGATAGGCCGTACACACGATCGAACATGTCCGCTGAAACTGGTCCGCGGAAAAAACTAAATTAAATGCTTCCAAGCATGCGTCGACTTGATAGTCGACGCATGCTTGGAAGCATTTAATTTTGTTTTTTCATCACGTCGTTGTGTTCTACATCACCGCATTCTGGTCCGAGGGGATTTTTGTCCGATGGTGTGTTTCCTCGGACAGGTTTCCTCGGACATATGTCATCGTGTGTACGCGGCCTAACATATACACAGTGAAGTGATTAGCCTCAGATGATACACAGAGATTAAACAAATCCTCCTATATATTGTACCCGTTTATCTGCTGTCATCTCTTCTCTACATCTGTTCAAAGTGCTTCATTATAAAGCTTGCCTAAAAGTTCTAAAAAAGGGGACGGAGAGCTGAAGAGCTCAGTGAAGACAGCTCTGACAGCTGGATGGATGGATGGAAGGGACCCCCCTTCACACAGCACACAGGAACAGAGAGAGCTGAAGGCTGTCAATCAGCTGGAGTTCCCTGTCACTATTTTTCTCTTGATTTTAGGAAAACATGTTTGAAGTGTCTGATGCTGATAGCAGAGGAACAAAGCAACAAACCTCCTGATCTTGCGCCTGAGCCGTAATGCCACTGCGTGGCGCTCATTTGTCCTGACACATTGCTATAGCAATGGTGGCATCAGTCGAAGTCCCCCTCCCCCCCCCCCGGTTGCTATAGCAACCTATCAATTACAGAAAATTCCAGTCAAGAAATCATGCAAGATTACGGTATTAGGCGATTTCCATGGACTCCTGGGATAGATGATGTGGATATCCCAGGACTCAATGAGAATCGCCTAAATACGTCATTGCCTAGGCGGTTGGAGCCAGGAGTGCTCCATGCTCTAAGGAAAAGAGGTATTTAAAAATATTTGACATTTTAAATATAGGAGGAGGATGGGCATTGGATTGTTCCCAAGTATAAAAAACAGGTGGATCTCTTTAGAGAAACAAAATGTTACCCAAGCTCCACTGCAAACATAGAAATCCACAAACTGTGATCCATTGCTCTAACCAGGACGTTCAGACCCCACAAATACAATACGTGAATCAAAAAGGGTTGGCAACTCGGATGCTCCTGAATAAAAGTCCTTTATTGGTTAAATGGGAAAAGGCTATAAGTTGACACGTTTCGGCTAAGAAGCTTTAAGCTATGCCTGCATACACTCTAAGCATGAGTTTTCAGACTCAATATGGGGCTTGAAGTGAATTAAATGTAGTTTCCTCCCAAGCTTCATCTACCTTAACGCTGTCTACACACATAACAATATGAGAGTTGCAATAAATCATCATATCAAACAAATCTCTTATGCCACGTACACACGATCGGTCAAACCGATGAGAACGGTCTGATGGAACGTTTTCATCAGACCAAACTGATCGTGTGTGGGCCCCATCAGTTATTTATCCACCGTTTAAAAAAAATTTAAACTTGTTTTAAAATAAACCGATGGATACCTAACCGATAGTAAAAAAAACTATCGTCTGTAGGCACGTCCATCGGTTTAAAATCCACGTATGCTCAGAATCAAGTCGACGCATGCTTGGAAGCATTGAACTTCATTTTTTTCAGCACATTGTTGTGTTTTACGTCACTGCGTTCTGAAACCACCAGTCAGCTTCATTGGTTAACCGATGGAAAAATCCATCAGCCCGTTCTCATCGGTTTGACCGATCGTGTGTACAGGGCTTCAGAAATCAACAGCACTAAAAGTGCAGTCAGTACATTAAAATATAATTTTCATTGAAAAGAAAACGATTTTCTTACAACAATGAATACAAAATCTGAATAGGCGTGACCAAGTCAGTTACTTTGTTTGTAGTTTTGATTAAAAGATCAAATCTACAATCAATAGTTTGTTATGTGAGCCTTCTAATAGTGCGAAATGAAAGAAAGTATCCCGCACATATTAGCCCAAACTGTGTTCATCAGTAGCCTGGACAACTTAGTTTAACAAAACTCACCAGCCCTTTCCAGGGCAACATAAAATCAAACCTAAAAAAATATCACCCAAGCAATTTAAATGACATTTCCCCTGCAGAACAAGAAAACATAGGCTTGATATTCCTATTGTCCTAGTCTCATCTGCAATCACTTGGTACATATGCTTGCAAACCGTTGTTTAGACTACGTCCTCTAGTGAGATATTCCCTTAGCCTATTCTCTGAAACAGTTAAGGAAATAAACAGCTTAAAAATAACAGCATAAATGGCCGTATTCTTGAATTTATGCAGCAGCCTCCGGCACTGTGCAAACAGGGGTCCATAATCCTTAACTTCTATTGCCTAGGATACCCAGACCAACTTTTGGTTCAGGCAGGGCTGCAGTCTCCTAAAATAACCACATGGGGAATCAATAGGATTATTAAACAAGGCCTTTCGAGATTACAGTTATTGCTGCTCTTTATTTTATGTTCCGCCATCTGGAGTCATCAGATGTAACTTGCTATTATTATCCAGTTATGGATCTCCTGAGTCATTGAATATATGATTACAGCCATTCTATTGAAGCCATTTTTGTTTTAATAAGCCTCCTCCCTTAGTTTTCATGATTTAACAATAGGGTCTAATGGAGAGAAATTGCAGTTGATGGTGCACTTTTGGGGGTAAAGACAAAAGGTGCCAAAAGAATTAAGTGCAAACAGACCAGTAACTGATCGTCTGTGTTCATGTTGATTATTGTTTACAGGGATTATAAACCTCCAAGCTCACATTAAACAAAAAGAAAATCTTCTATGTGCAGGTTACAAATAACATCCGATTTTACAAAAATATCCTCCTACTGAAAAGGCCATTACCCCTGTGTTTAGGATTTAAAGGAACAGATTAGCAACTTATACTTTTGAGCATGTTATATATCTGCACTAAATTTTCACAGAAAATATAATTCTGCTGAATTGTTATGACTTATCTAAAGACTATGGTTCCCATTTTGTGGTTCCAGTCATATTCTAATAAATCTTATTTTACTGAAAGGGTACTTCATGCTTGGGACAAACACATTTTTATACTCTAACAAAATCATATTAATGAAAAAAATAAAATGTATAAACAGAAAAAAAAAGGGGGAGACTCGATGGACTTTTTTCCCCATGTCACTTTTCTATGATTCTAAGCAAACTGTCTTTTTTGCCTAAACAGGCTCCCAAAAACAAAAAATAATAAATGCAATTTTTTTTTTACCAGCAACATTTTTTTATAATTTTTTGGCAAAAGGTGAACTCTTTGCACTGACACTCGCTACAGATCGCAAGGGCAATGGGATTAAAATGCGGTTCCAAAACGGCACTCTAGTGTTAACGGGTCCTTAAAACAAAAAAAAAAAAAACTGTTTTATTAAAATCAAAATTTTCATTTTGGATAGAGTAATGCCGCGTACACACGATCATTTTTTGTGATGAAAAAAAACGAAGTTTTCAAAAATGTCATTTAAAATCACTGTGTGTGGGCAAAAAAAAAAAATTCGAACATGCTTGAATTTTTTGTGTCGTTTTTCAACGATGTTGAAAAAAAGGATTTTTAATAAACAGCTTACCTGTAAAATCCTTTTCTTGAAGTACATCACGGGACACAGAGCGCATAGCCATTACACTTGGGTTATATGGGTACCTTCAGGTGTGGACACTGGTGTAATCAATTTCACAGGAAGTTTCCTCCCTATATAACCCCCTCCCACTGGGAGTGCTTCAGTTTTGTAGCAAGCAATTCCTCCGAGGTTACACAATGTTCCCCAAAAGAGGGGTGGGAGCTCTGTGTCCCGTGATGTACTTCAAGAAAAGGATTTTACAGGTAAGCTGTTTATTAAAAATCCTTTTTTCTTTATCGTACATCACGGGACACAGAGCGCATAGCCATTACACTTGGGATGTCCTAAAGCAATGCTCTATGAAGGGAGGGAGACCGTAAGGCCAAGAATAGCCAAACAAAAAATTATCAGGAAGTAAAGTAACTCCACCAACAGAAAAAAAGGGGGCGTGACCCGGACCAGAGGATTCTATACTGCTGCCCGTAGGACCGCCTGCCCAAATGCTGCGTCCGTACCCTTTGCAACGTCCAACTTATAAAATTTAGTAAACCTATGTACGGAAGACCAGGTTGCCGCCTTGCAAACCTGTGCCATAGAGATCTGATGGTGTGCCGCCCAGGAGGCACTCATGGCCCTCGTAGAATGGGCTTTAACTGATAAGGGAGGTGGAACGCGCTTCAGACCATAGGCCTGAAAAATCAGCTGCTTAATCCACCTAGCCAAGGAAGACTTGGCAGCCGGCTGACCCTTCTTGGGGCCATCCGGAAGAACAAAAAGCACATCTGTTTTCCGAATCTTCTCTGTAGCCTTGTGATAGACCCTCATGGCTCGAACCACGTCCAAAGTATGAAGCAGTCTTTCCTCTCTGGACTGGGGAGTAGGAAAGAAGGATGGTAGGACTAGGTCCTGATTCAAGTGAAAACTGGATATGACCTTAGGAAGGAAAGAAGGTTGAGGCCGCAGAACCACTCTGTCCTTATGCAGAATAAGGTATGGCTCCCTGCATGACAAGGCTGCCAGCTCGGAAACCCTTCTGGCCGAAGCCATAGCCATCAAGAAAACCAACTTTCGGGTTAGTAGCACAAGAGGGATTTCTGTCAGAGGTTCAAACGGCTGCCTTTGTAAAGCTGACAAGACCAGATTTAAATTCCAGGGGCAGAGGGGAGCTCTAATAGGGGGATTCACATGCAAGACCCCCTGCAAGAAGGTTTTCATAAGCGAATGGGTGGCCAAGGGTCTTTGAAACCATATCGATAAAGCCGACACCTGCCCCTTTAGAGTACTAAGAGCCAACCCTTTGTCAACGCCAACCTGGAGAAATCGCAAGATCCTGTCAATAAAAAACTTTCGAGGATGCCATTTTTGAGACTCGCACCACTCCACATAGGTTCTCCAGACTCTGTAATAAATATTTCTAGAGACCGGTTTCCTAGCCTGAATCAACGTAGATATGACCTGAGCTGAGAGGCCTCTGCCCTTAAGAATTAGGGATTCAGCCGCCAAGCCGTCAAATTTAGCTGCTGTGAAGCAGGGTGGCAGATTGGGCCCTGAGACAGCAGATCTGGGCGCAGGGGGAGCGGCCACGGCGCCCCGACTGACATCTTCACGATGAGTGCGTACCAAGCCCTCCTGGGCCAGGCTGGGGCCACCAGGATCACAGGCCTGCGCTCCACCCTGATCCTCCGTAGAAGGCGGTGAATCATCTGCAGTGGAGGGAACGCATACAGGAGAGAAAACTGGTGCCAAGGGCAAACCAACGCATCGGTCCCGTAGGCCGAGGGATCCCTGGCTCGGGATATGAATTTGTCCAACTTTTTGTTGGATCTCGTTGCCATAATGTCCCCATCTGGGACTCCGAATCTTTGGCAAATCTCTTGGAATACCTGGGGGTGAAGAGACCACTCCCCCGGGAGCAACTGTTGACGACTCAAAAAATCTGCTTGAGAATTGTCTATCCCTGGGATGAACACCGCCGAGATGCAGGGTACATGGGCTTCGGCCCATGAGAAAATCAGGTTTACTTCCCTTTGGGCTGCTAGGCTTTTAGTGCCCCCTGGTGGTTTATGTATGCCACCGCAGTGGCATTGTCGGACTGTATCCTTACTGGCAGACCCTGAAGGGGGAGAGTCCAGGCGATCAGGGCCAGCCGAGCAGCTCTGATCTCTAGGATATTGATGGGAAGCAGTTTTTCTGCCTCCGACCACTGCCCTTGCTGGGTCTGTCCTTCTAGAACTGCCCCCCAACCTGACAGGCTGGCATCCGTGGTTACTATCTTCCACGTGATGGGGCAAAAGGATTTCCCCTTTGACAAATTTTGAGGGACCAGCCATCAAAACAGGCTGCGCCGGACTCCTGGGGAGAGCACTAACGGACGATCTAACGCCTGAATGGACTTGTTCCAAGCAGAGAGAATGGCTGCCTGAAGATATCTGGTATGGATCTGGGCGTAGGGCACTGCCTCGAAGGCGGCCACCATCTTCCCCAGCAGTCGCATACATAGGCGAATAGTCGGCCTCTTCTTGCCTAAGATCACTTGAACTGCTTGAGTTATTGATCTGACCTTTGCTTGAGGTAAAAATATCCTCTGGCAGTCTGTATCTAGCCGAAGGCCTAGATATTCCAACTGCTTTGTGGCTTCCAATATCGATTTTTCTTGGTTCACAATCCACCCGAATTCCTCTAGATGCTGAACTGTGCGAACTACTGCATGATTGAGGCTGGAAGCTGAGCTGTCGATAACCAGAAGATCGTCCAGGTATGCCAGGACCAAAATGCCTTCTGTCCTTAGGACGGCTAGCACCGGGGCTAACACCTTTGTGAATACCCGCGGAGCTGTTGCCAACCCGAAAGGGAGGGCTACGAACTGGTAATGACGGTGATCTATCATAAAACGAAGAAACTTGTGATGTGCCGGGTAGATCGGCACGTGCAGATGCGCATCCTTTATGTCTATAGATGCTAGAAAGTCGTCTTGATGTAGGCTGGCTGCCACCAAACGTATGGACTCCATACGAAAGGTCTGAATCTTTAGAAAGCGATTTAGGCGTTTGAGGTCTAAGATAGGCCTGACGTCGCCATTGGGCTTTGGTATTATGAAAAGGTTGGAGTAGAACCCTGGGTTGGTACTTCTACAATTACTCCTTGGAGCAAAAGACGATCCAATGCTTTTACAAGAGAGGCCCTCTTTAATGGGTCGCTTGGAAGACTTGACCCCTGAAAATGAGGAGGGGGGACTTCCCGAAACTCTAGCTTGTAGCCCGTGGCTACCACGGACAGTACCCAAGAGTCGGGAATTCTGGCCTTCCACACTTCGGAGAAAAATCGAAGCCTTCCCCCCACCCAAGAGAGTGGGGGCGCCCCTTCATGAATCTGACTTGATGACTGGTTTAACCGGCTTGCGAGACCATGGCCTCTTGCCTGCTGTGGCTTGTCCTTGTGGGCGGCTATTAAATGCTGAACGCCCGGGAGGCCGTCGATACTGACGGGAAGTTGAAGGGGCCGAGCCTGCGAAGGCCTGTCGCTTAAACGCGGGCCCACGCGATCTTTTCTTGACAGGCAAGAAAGAACTTTTACCACTTGATATGGTCTGGATATATTTATCTAGGTCTTCACCGAATAGTCTCCCACCATGAAAGGGAAATCCTGCTAAAAGCCTTTTGCAGGGTGCCTCTGCTGACCAGTTTTTCAGCCACAAAAGGCGACGCATATGAACCAACAGCAGAGATAAACGGGACGCCTGTTGAATGGAGTCCTGAATAGCATCTACTGCAAAGCAGAGAGCCCTTGGGAGGTCAGCCAATTCACGAGCTTGCTGAGCCGGTATGTCCCTTAATATCTGTTTAGTCTGATCCTTTAAAGCCTGACAAACGCCAATGGCTGCCACCGCTGGCTGAACCACGGCACCTACTGTGGTAAAAGAAGCCTTCAGTAGGGTCTCCAACTTTTTGTCGACTGGATCTTTAAACATCTGGACATTTTCAACCGGACAGGTCAGGGATTTATTTACGCAGGAAATGGCTGCGTCCACGGTAGGGAGTGCCCATTTCTTTGCAAATTCTTCTTCCATAGGATAGAGAATAGTGAACCTTTTAGGAGGGATAAAAATCCTATCAGGTCGCGCCCAATCCTGAAAAATCACGCTCTCCAGAAGGGGGTGAAACGGAAAAGACGCACCACTCAACGGTGCCTTCAAGGAACCTAAAGAGGATACCGCGGGGGATAATTGTTCTGACACTGGAAGTTTAAAAGCAGTGCGAACCATATCTGTCAGAGACTGGATCCACAGGCTCTCTGCTTGAGAAGCCGAAAAAATGTCATCTATAGTGGAACCTTCAATGTCTGAACCGTCGGGACTCGGGTCCGCTTGATCCCCCTGTGGGTCCAATTCCTCCGAAGAGAGGACCTCTGCATCTGAAAACACCAATCTAGGTGACGGGGATCTAGCCCGTTTGCCACCTGGCAAAGAGCGGGCAATTAAAGCAGTTAACCTTTCCTCTAGCCCACCCAGGGTGGTCGCTAGCATTTCTTCCGTAACGTAAACGGGAATGGGTTGATTGGGGGCCGCCTCTGCCCCTAGCACCCTCAATGGCTCCTACAACATGCTGTTCGGTGGTCTATCTGGTGAGGGTGGGACCGCTAGAGCCTGGCCCAAATCCTCTGACCCCGATGGAGACCCCTTTAGTTTTTTTGTACCTTTTGCAGCCTTAGCTGGTCCTGATCCCTTGGGAGCCATTGCACAACCTTGAGACACCCCTAAAGCCAACACCCAACTGTTGTAGCTAGAAGTGAACCATTAATAAGAACAGGCTATGGTAAAAAATTTCCAAATTTTCATACGCCCGAGAAGGCGGCAATACCGAGGAAGGTCCTGTGAGTATTGCCACACCAATGCCCGTTAGCTGGAGCCCAAGGTTGCACCGACTCAGATACTGCCAGATCTAAGGCTGAGTCCCTTTAAGAAAAAAAACCTTTTTTTTTTTTTTTTTTTCTGGTCAGTATGGAGCTAAGTCCAGACCTGAAGATCCACAAACCCCCACTGGGTGTCACTGTTAGCCAGAAATAGCTCAGCTGCGCGCTCTGTGTCCTCAGCCTCCTCTGCTTTCAGGAGGGAATGACCAGCCAGGAAATGCTTTGCTGCTTTAATTGAGACCTGACGCTGCTGGCCCACCCCCCCCACGCATGCTGACGCTGTAAAAGGCGGCGCGCACGCGCGCGCGCGCCCCCCCCACGCTGAAACCAACATGGAGGAAGCAGAAAGCAGAGGAGAAGCCTGGACCAGCGCTTAGCAACCCAACAGACACCAGGCAAGACACTAATCTTTATTGTAGTGCACACATAGAGGAAGCTGTCCCCATAGGCTTCCTAAGAAACAGGAGTTTTGTCAGCATTTCCTCCCTATAGCACGTGGGGCTGCAGTATCATGCTAACAAGCAGATCTGGGGGGAGTAGCAAATACGTATCTTTAAAAGCATACATATACCTACATGTTATCTGGGTAAACATTAGTACATCCCATCCTGCCTCAAAAGACATAGTGGAGATAGTGGCTGATGCACAAGCATACCATTAGCCAACCCAGAACCCCCAGGGGGATACCTACTGTCGAAACCAAGTCCCGCAGGTTCCCTCTTACCTGCTCCACGCCGCAGGGTATTGCAAAATGCAAGAGGCCCAACCTTCCCCCATCTCCGTGGGTATTGTCTTGGACCTTCAGGGACCGGGGTCCTGTGTTAAGGAACCCACACACCTGGACCTATATAGCATCCTGGCATCAGTAGCGTTTAGTTCTTGGAAGAGACTAAGGCACTGGAGCCCAGAATCCAGCCCTCCAAGGAGAGGCATTATAGGCAAAACCCCACTCCAGCAGGGCCCGGGTACCGTACACCTTGGCTTTGAAGCACTTCGGACGGATCCGGCTAGCTATCCTGGGTCCCGAGACCTCCGAGGGACAGCTAGACGTGACCAACACCTAAGACACTGGCGAAAAAACTGAAGCACTCCCAGTGGGAGGGGGTTATATAGGGAGGAAACTTCCTGTGAAATTGATTACACCAGTGTCCACACCTGAAGGTACCCATATAACCCAAGTGTAATGGCTATGCGCTCTGTGTCCCGTGATGTACGATAAAGAAATTACGTTTTTAAAGCCGCGCATGACTGTAATGTTCCCCGCGTGGTGATTAACGAGGCGGTGGCATCATTTAGGTACGGGGGACATGGCTGGATATGTGGGGGACATGGCTGCAATATGTTTGGGGACATGGCTGCAATATGTTTGGGGACATGGCTGCGTATATGGGGGACATTGCTGCAATATGTTTGGGGACATGGCTGCAATATGTTTGGGGACATGGCTGTAATATGTTTGGGGACATGGCTGTAATATGTTTGTGGACATGGCTGCAATATGTTTGGGGACATGGCTGCAATATGTTTGGGGACATGGCTGCAATATGTTTGGGGACATGGCTGCAATATGTTTGGGGGCATGGCTGCAATATGTTTGGGGGCATGGCTGCAATATGTTTGGGGGCATGGCTGCAATATGTTTGGGGGCATGGCTGCAATATGTTTGGGGGCATGGCTGCAATATGTTTGGGGACATGGCTGCAATATGTTTGGGGACATGGCTGCATATGTTTGGGGACATGGCTGAATATGTTTGGGGACATGGCTGCATATGTTTGGGGACATGGCTGCATATGTTTGGGGACATGGCTGCATGTGTAGGGGGACATGGCTGCATATGTTTGGGGACATGGCTGCATATGTTTGGGGACATGGCTGCATATGTGGGGGACATGGCTGCATATGTGGGGGGACATGGCTGCATTTGTGGGGGGACATGGCTGCATTTGGGGACACAATTAAAAAAAAGTATCGGTATTCGGTATCGGCGAGTGCATAAAAAAAAGTATCGGTACTTGTACTCAGTCCTAAAAAAGTGGTATCGGGACAACCCTAGTTATTACCCTTGTCCGTTTTTTTTTTTGCCATCTGTGTCTCATTTGGGAGATTTCCTTCACATCTTGTCCAATAGCAAAACAGTAAGTGAGGGAATCCCGATGTGTCTACAGAACTAGTGTCCCCATTGGAAGATTTCCCTTCATTACTGTTCTGATGTCAACCCAAAATGTTGGATTTTCTTTTACTTTCAGTTTCAATAACAGTAAAACAGGACCAATAGAGATGGTGAATCTTCCAAATGCTGGTACAGACAGTGATAAAAATGGACAGGTTGTTCTAATCCATCTCCAAAACAAAATAAAAAAAGGTTTGCCTTTAGTTATGCTGGCCATACACTATAAGAAAATTCGGCCGACATGCGGTCGTTAACAAAAGATCTTTCGTTTTTCGAACAGTTAATGGGCACAAAATCGAAAATCGTCGGGACGTTTTTGAGCCGAAAAAACGAAGGACACATTTGGAAATTTTCTGCCGAACGAACGATAGATCAGAAGGTAATATGTTTCCCGTCCGAACTTTCTGCACTAGGTATATGTAAAAAAAAATGATGTCCACTGAACCATTTATTGAACATTACATGATGGCACTATCGTTTGCGCTCACGACCGAACGTTCGTTTTTCGAAAGTTCGTTTGGACGATTTTTTGTGGAGTTATGGCCAATATTACTTATGAACTCTTTCCTTTCCCTGCTTTCTACCTTTTTTATGTCATTCCTATGAAATATTTTTTCTTCTTTCATTTTTTTTTTTTTTTTTAAGTTTGTTAAAAAAAAAACATGTACAAAAAATAAAAATTCAATTCAATTATAAATAACTTGGCAATGTTTTTTTACCAGCAACATGATTTTGGTGTCATGATAAAAGGAACAAATCGGTGAGTAAAGAAAAATTAGAAATTTTTCATCTACTGAGCCAATCTGTTTTTTAAATCAGCCACATTGTCCCCTACTTCTTCCACAATATCATAAAAAAAAAAAAAAAAAAATATTGCTGAAATACTAGGCCCACAAATTGCTCAGGAGCCTAAAGGGATTGTAATGTCTAATTTTTTTTTTTTTTAATAAAAACAATAAACATGTTATACTTACCTGCTCTGTGCATTGGATTTGCACAGAGCAGCCCAGATCCTCCTCTTTCAGGTCCCTCTTCTGCTCTCCTGGCGCCTCCCTCCTGTCGAGTGCCCGCACAGCAAGCAGCTTGCTATGAGGGCACTCGAGCCATGTCACAGTTCTGTGTGTCCATTCTCTCTACTGATTTGCTGACACTTTGCAAGCAGCAGGAGCCAATGGCGCTGCTGTTGTGTCTCAGCCATTCAGGAGGAAGAGTCTTGGGTGGCCGAGACACTCGTTTGTATTTTGCTGGACAGAGATGGGGCTCAGGTAAGTATTACGGGGTGCTGTGGAGGCTGCTGCACACAGAAGGCTTTTTACCCTAATGCATAGAATGTATTAGGAAATAAAAACCTTCTGACTTTACAACTCCTTTAATTCTGTACAAGGCAAATTGCAAAATGTCCTTTTATTCAGATATATATATATATATATATATATATATATATATATATATATATATATATATATATATATATATTACACCTTTAAGTGCCCAGAAAGCAAATATGCAAATACTGATTTTTTTCTTACGTTGAACTCAAACGAACCCCTTCTTCCTTAGATGCCTTATTATTGTTAACTTATACTCACCCTTTTTGTTTTTTACTCATCTAATAACTGGACCCCTGACTTACCAATGAGGCAGTATACAGAAATGGGTGCATCTCTGCACAAGTATTAATTGCATTGTATGTTTAATGCTGGCTTAATATATATATATATATATATATGATATATTTGAAACACCAAAATGCCCTTTTTTTTAAATTACAGTTGGATGTAGAAAAATGACAAACTATAGCCTGCAGATGTCGCTCATGACTGCAGTCCAAGAAGAGCTTTATATGTGATCTAGCTCCAGTTTCAACATGGATATATTCAGCAAAGATTCAGAAGACTGTTCATCACATAACAAACAAAACACTTTAACAAATCTAGTCTGATATTCTCCAAAATCACTAAACAAGGTAAGCCAAAAAGCAGGCATGGAAGATATGACCTTCCTTGTTATGTACTTAGCCATAAAAGTATGCCTATATTTATTTACATTTTTTTAATTATTGCAAACCCTTGGAAAACAAATTATATCATAGTTCTTTTAATTAGATAGCAATAGAAGAAGCACTTTGTCTCATAAGGCAAAAGATGCACCTCACTCAAGAGATATTAGTGGCATGTTTTAGTCAAACTGAACAGCCCATCAAACAGCTGTAAAAATTTGGACTGCAATTATAGACATCTAAGTTTTTAAATACTTATCTCTCAACGTTCAAACAACAATGCATTCTGAACCCAGCAAGTAATATTTACCTTTAATAGAGCTGCAACAGCTTCTTGGGTGGCATTTCTAACATCCTCTCCATTTACTGTTAGTAGCTGATCACCTTGCATGAGCCTTCCATCTGTCTCTGTTATGCCACCTTTTACAATATCGGACACAAACACTCCAGTATCATTCCTGAGTAAAGGAAAATGAAACAATAAATAATAGATCAGCAATAAATTGCAACGTACATTTTATGTGCACCTTTCAGTCACACAAAAGAATTAACCATTTGCAATCTGAAACACAAATTACGTTTATGATAACAAAGCCTAACAATTCACAATTGCTGTATCCAGTGGCGCTGGTGGTAATTTTTTACCCCAGGTCCAGTCAGTCGGGTCCGGAGCACTTACCCCAAAGAAAGCAGGCAGTGCTTCACTCGGACGGCAGGCATCACGGGCAGCCGGCATCACGGGCGGTTTCCCCTCCTCTCCTTTTCGGGAATCACCTTCCGTTTCCTCCCTCCTCGGCGACCAAATGGAATGCTGCTCCTTTCGGCCAAATGGGAAACGGGTCTCGGGTTCATGCATCCGGCCTCCTGCATGGCCTCCTGCATGGGGGACGGACTCATAGATGGGGGGGGGGTGCCTGTGCGCCCTAAGGGACGCGTCGCCCCTGGCTGTATCTGAAGCAAACTGTCCCAGGTTGTTTATTTTATGATGTGTATGCTTGGAGTGTTTTAGAATATGCAGTAGCAGGAACACTGAGGCTTGCCACAGATGGAGCAAATTTATTTCATGCAACCACAAGTGTAAGGAAAGAAAATCACTTGATTCCCCCAACAACACAGACAGTGATGTTGCATGCAGGAGTCCCTCCCGTGGAGCCCTTGTGTTCTAACGGTGGGGGGGGGGAGGAGGAGTTGCCCCCACTGGGAGGACACAGTGATTATTGCTAGCAGCTATATAAGCCCCTAGCAATAATCACATGTAAAAACCAGCAGGCTGGTTGTACCCAAGTAGATCAGGCTGAACTGGCCGAGATTTGAACTGTCTATGGCCAGCTTAAGTTAATAAAATACAATTCAGACTGAAAGCTTACTAAATTGTATAATTTATTATTATAGCAAGGCCCTCAGATTCCTGTCGTAATGAATTGTATCGTAACTGTACTGTCTGCCCTCATGTTGTAAAGTGCTGCACAAATTGTTGGCGCTATTTAAATCCTGTATAACAATAATGTCTCAGGGGAACTAGGTGAAAATAACAGTGGGGGATAGGGCCACCAGAAAAAAACAGGCAAAAATAAATAAATTAAAAGGGGGTGGAATGATTAAGGAGTGAATTCCTGCTTTAGGAGTCTTCCACATGGAGCATAGTCCACTGATGATCAAGGCAAAAAAGGGATGGATGTCACATGCGTGCCCTGCTCATTTTATGCAGAGCAGACAAAGGCAGACTCCATATGGGCGGTCAGCTGTAAATAGACTCCGCTGTTCATTTACATAAGGCTACTTCTGATCTGGTCTGCCAAAACAGAAAAGGATGTCTTTTTCCAATTTTTCTTTTTTACCTGACCCAAGTCTGTTTACATCCATCTGTGATTAGGGCTCCACAGACCTTCTGATCGGGTCTGCCTGAAAAACTGACAGCTGGATCTGATCAGAACTCTCATGTGAAACAGGAGTGAAATGCAAAACTTTATCTCTAAAACAGTCAATTACAGATGTAACCTTTTTGAAAAATACCGTATTCCATTCTAGAATCTGAAAACGTATAATGTCACCTTTTCCCTACAATGCTTAATCCAAGCCCCTTTCCTGGTTTCTTCTGCAGCTCCACATTCAGTATATCATACATATCCTCTTCTTTGTACTGTGCCTCATCTCTGTACACTGAAAGACGCACTTTTTGTGGAGTCTGTCGCAATACATTAATGGCTTCATCGTGCGTGGCATTTCTTAGATCAATACCATTAACCTGCAAAAATGAAAAATGTTTATATACTAAAAGTAACCTGGAACGTTGTCTACATAATTTTTTTTCTTTTGGTTTCAACATCCTTACCTCTAAAATCTGGTCCCCAGCCCATAGTCTGCCATCCTTGGAAGCAGCACCTTCTTCATATACTTCGTGAATAATGATTGCACCCTGAAAATCGGAAACCAACTGTTTGTTTAATGAAGCCGATGACATGAAACTATAAAATACAAAGTCTTCCTCTGATGCATTCAGAGTACAACCAAGATAATTTGGTAAAGGGATGGGCATGTCAGAAGAATGGGATTTAGAATGCTGCTGTTATACATATACAGCGGGGAAAATAATTATTTGATCCCCTGCAGAATATCAACCAAAAATCCAGAAAAAAACACATGATGCAAATGTTATAAATTGAGTTGCAGTTCAAGGAGTGAAATAAGTATTTGATCCCCAATCAAAAAATGACTTAGTACTTGGCAAAGAAACCCTTGTGGGCAAGCACAGAGGTAAGACTTTTCTTGTAGTTGGTGACCAGGTTTCCACACATCTCAGGAGGATTTTTGGTCCACTCTTCTTTACAGATCTTTTCTAAATCCTTAAAGTGGATGTAAACCCGATTGATGAAATTTGAGTTGGGCACATATATCTGCAGAGTTTTCGTACCTCTCTCCAAAGTACTATGTCCCATACCAAACTTCTAACAAGTTCAGTTGGTGTCAGGGAGAGAGCTATAAATAAATTAGCACAAAGCTGAACTATTCAGAGGCAAGGTCTGCATGTGTGGGGAGGGGATATATGCCTTTCCTCCAATCAGCTGTTTCAGTCTCTCACAGTGTATAGCAAGTATCCACACCTACAGGTGAATCAGGAAGAGAACATTTTAACAGGATGTGCACTTTCTAAACATAATATAAATCTGAAGACAGAAGATATACAAGTAGAACTTATGTAGGGAGATTTGTTTAATCTCTGTGTATCATCTGAGGCTGTTCACTTCACTAGATATAGGAGAGAGTTTATACCCTTCGGGTTTGCGCGAGGCCTTCCATGGGCGGGAGCGCGCGGCTGTTCCTCCGTCCTGTCAGGTGTCGCAGCTGGAGAGGTGAGGAGAGGGGCCGATGAGAGAGACCGGAGAACGGTGATGGTGCGGGTTCCACCCCAGAGGATGTGACAGCGGGGCCTTTCCAGAACTCCTCCCACCTGACCGACTAATCCAGGACACCGGAGACCACCCTTCCCCCATCTGGATCTGCAGGTATGTGACCCGACTACCGACACACCGCCTGAGTGACACACTCACTGACTGAAGCACTGAATCACTGACTGACACACTGACTGACTGACTGACACACTGACTGACTGACACACTGACTGACTGACTGACACACTGACTGACTGACTGACACACTGACTGACTGACTGACACACTGACTGACTGACTGACACACTGACTGACTGACTGACACACTGACTGACTGACTGACACACTGACTGACTGACACACTGACTGACTGACACACTGACTGACTGACACACTGACTGACTGACACACTGACTGACTGACACACTGAGTGACTGACTGACTGGCTGCATATGTGAGGGACATGGCTGGAGGGACATGGCTGGAGGGACATGGCTGCATATGTGGGGGACATGGCTAGAGGGACATGGCTGCATATGTGAGGGACATGGCTGCATATGTGAGGGACATGGCTAGAAGGACATGGCTGCATATGTGGGGGACATGGCTAGAGGGACATGGCTGCATATGTGAGGGACATGGCTGCATATGTGAGGGACCTGGCTAGAGAGACATGGCTGCATATGTGAGGGACATGGCTGCATATGTGAGGGACCTGGCTAGAGGGACATGGCTGCATATGTGAGGGACATGGCTGCATATGTGAGGGACATGGCTGGAGGGACATGGCTGCATATGTGAGGGACATGGCTGCATTTGGGGACACATTTTAAAAAATGATCGGTATTTGGTATCGGCGACTACTTGAAAAAAGTATCGGTCCTCGGTCCTAAAAAAGTGGTATCGGGACAACCCTACAAATTATAGACCCTTCCCTTCTTTGTAAGTGGGCAAACTTACAAAATCTGCAGGGAATCAAATAATTATTTCCCCCGTTGTATATAGATATATAGAATATATTCAAAGTCAAATATTTACCAGTAGAGTGTCTGCACCTCCTACAATGCTGAGTCCCAGACCTGTTCTTCCTTTAGATATATCAATTGTGGTTTCACATCCAGGTATAATTGGACAAGTGGTTGGGTCTGAAGGAAATGTTGCAGGAGTTGATGATCGACTGCCACCTAAAAAAAAATTCAAGCATTGAAGTGAGAATAGGAAATATACTGTATGTTCTACACCTTTAGGATAAGTTTGTTATTCTGGTGAAAAAAATAAGAGATGGAAAAAGATAAAAGATTTAATAAAAGTCATTTATAACCTTTAAAAAAAGTGGTGTAATTGTTCCCAACCAGCTATATATTATGTAAAAAACTTTCTTATTGTTCATTAGAGGTTGTCAAATCCTCTAGAACTATGAGATCAAGATCTTCCTTTAAATGATATGTACATTTTTAACATAATATAGGTCAGAATGTGCCTCCTGTTTTTGAAACATAGACCCACAATCCTCTTAAGTTTTTACGAAGATATGCAGCTAAATATCCACTTAGGCTCTCACACCTGTTTAGTTTCACATTTCCGCCATGTGTCTGTCTATTCATGAGACTAGAACTTTGTAATTACCTATGATACAGAATGGATATATATATATATATATATTTAAAAAAAAAAATGTGTGTGTGTGGGGGGGGGGGGGGTTTGGGGGGCTTTCTTTTGAGCCTGTTGTCCTCTGAGTTTTTTTAAAATTTATTAATAAGGCTGCATTCACCCTGAGCGGTTTCAGCTAATAAAACACCTGTAAAACACCCAACAAGCAAAATCCCATTCAGTTCAATGGCACCTGTTCACATCTGAGCATTTTGTCACCTTAAGCAAAACGCCTGAAAAAAGCCTTAAGCTCAAAAAAGATTATAAGCTTAGTTGGGGCAGATTACAGGCGTTTTTCTGCTTCAGTGTCTATCAGTGCCCATCAGTGCTAACAATCTGTGCTGCCTATCAGTGCCACCTATCAGTGTCAATCAGGGGCAGCTATTAGTGCCCATAATCAGTTCCGCCAATCAGTTCCGCCAATCAGTGCCGCCAATCAGTGCCCATCTGAGCACTGAGTGCAGGGATGGGGGAAATTAACACAGCAGCCAGGTACATTGTCTATGAGGGGCGGCGGAAATCCGTTGATGTTTTTTAATGTTACATGCCAATCTTTAGTAAAATAGGTAATCACTACACTATTTACAATTAACTACTGGAGGTAAAATAAAAAAGTGTCAGTGAAAGCCTTGCCGCTAAGCACTGTTACGTGTTCCCACACCACCAAAAAAAAGTGCAGAGGTTTCTAATCAATAACGTAACAATAACGATGAAACCCTCTAATATATGGAAATCTCAATAAAACTTCAATATTACCACAATACCGGTCTCTGTGATAAGCAACTTCACATATAATACACAACAGACTGAAAACATAACATAATAAATGAAACTTAGCAGGGATGGTGGAAACCGCTTTACAGATCATTGCAATACAATTAACTTCAAGTGCAACAACTTTTTAGGTGGGAGGTTCACATTATTATAGCACTTTGGACATTTTTTTTTTTTTTAGATTGTTACACTTAATTTTATATGTTTTAGTTACTATTATAAAATGCGAATCATTGAACTTGAAGTTAAATTTCCTCCATCCATGCCAAGTTCATGTCTTTATGGACCTTGCTTTGTGCACTGGTGTGCAGTCATGTTGGAACAGGAAGGGGCCAGCCCCAAACTGTTCCCACAAAGTTGGGAGCATAAAATTGTCCAAAATGTCCTGTTATGCTGACGCCTTAGACAAGTGCCCTTCACTGGAACTAAGGGGCCAAGCCAAACCCCTAAGGAACAACCCCTCATTATAATCTCCACCAAATGATTTAGACCAGTGCACAAAACAAGGTCCATAAAGACATGGATGAGCAAGTTTGGGGTGGAGAAACTTGACTGGCCTGCACAAAGTCCTGACCTCAACCCAATAGAACACCTTTGGGGTGAATTAGAGAAGAGACCGCGAGCCAGGCCTTCTCATTAAAATCAGTGTGTTTGAGCTTTGAAAGCCAATGCAATAGGCTGCACATGCCTATGCAACCTGATTACAACCTTAAATTTAAATTACCTAATCAATTGTACTAAAAAAACACCTTTCTAATCAACAACTAATAACGTTTCTAATATCATCATTTTAACATTTCGAACAACTGACAATTTTGTCTCTTGAATTTCTGAGGCATTGCTGTATATGTTTCTCCTTGTCTTGCTTTAAGACTGCTGGAAATCCACGAGGGCCATTTTGTGTCCTTCTACACCATTACATAATAATAACTGAGGAACTGAGGCGAACTATCTGTACAATAGAGTGGATTTTCTTGATTCCAATCTGCTTAGCTATGATCTATTAAGAAGATAGAGTGGCTACATACGGTACATGTCTTAATTTGTTTTAGGGCCCCTACATGTGTATGAATTAGATCCAAGAAGACAAAGTAATAAGGAAATATGCCCATCACAAAAAAAAATTGTTTATTTCTAGCAATGCACTAGGGTTCTATTTTCTAGGTTAAACCATGGTTTGGGTAAATTCTTCTTGAAGTGATAAACAAATGGAAGGAGACCCTTACTGCAAACAGCTTCTGGTTCCGTCAAGCTGATATGTGGAAGACCTTGCTGGCTATTCTTTTTCTCCACAGCGCTGGATGTAAATGTACTGAGGGGCAAAGGGTAATTTTGCTGGCCTTCTTGATCATCAGAACTTATCGTCATTGTCACAGTTGATTTGGCTTTCTTCAAAAGACCAACAACCTTAAGAAACAAAAATGTCCCCATTCAGAAACATTGGTGTAATTCACAAAATAAAAGAGGTGATATTTAATGTAATGCAGATCAATAACTAAAGGCAGAGTTGTATAAAAATCATGTTTACATTTTAAAACATTTGCAATGGCCTTGTACACACAAACTTAAAATGGGACGAAAAAAACCTGCTTTCAAAGCGATCGTATGATAATCTGATCGTTGGTACACAGCTTTTTGAGACCCAATCACGAAAAATGTGTGCAAAATTATCCGATGTGACAAGCACAAAAAGTTTTCTCGTACAATATCAGATTGTATGATTTTAGTTTAATCAGTACAGTTTGTCGGAAAATACAATACAAATACAACACAACACATTACATCACGTCTAAATTGTTATTTTGCTGTACAAGAATTTTCACAACCTCTTCATTTTCGAGCATGCAAAAGAAAATGGACAATTTGTCTGATAATCTCATTGTGTGTACCAGGCATAAGTCTATTTAGCAGTTTGACTCCATGGGTGTGGAGAGTGCAAAATCTGGTGCAGCTGTGCAAAGTAGCCAATCAGCTTTTAACCTCAGCTTAATTAAGCTTTCACAAAAAAAAAAAAAAAAAAAGATTTTGCGCACTCTAGTTTTAGTATCCCCAAGTATGGGTCTGTGGCCGAATACATCCAACACTGCTGAAGAGCTTGCACTTCAAGTTAAAGAGGGGGTGTGTCAAATACTCTATAGCCAATTCCTCAGCACATCACATAATTGACCTGGTCTTAACAAATGCATGAAATCGCTTAGAAATAAACACTACACCTCTAAGAAACCCAAAAATAAAAGTTTCTTGCCAATTATTGTTTTTCTGATGATTCCACTTAGATCTTTCAAGTAATTTTGACCACCTCAACCTGTATTTTAATAGTTGTATAGTGATTTTTATAAACATACACTAGAATGGCTATAATGCTGTACAAACACAATGGTCATATTATGCAGATTTTAAACATCTAGGCTAGTTTCATTCCAAATTGACGGGAGCAGCCAATATATCCACATCAGAAGATTCTACAACTTGAGAAATATTCTTCCTGTATACTCAAAAGCTGCCTTTTAGTCAGTGAGAGGTCTTTGATGTGTGACCCTATCAGTTTATCATACAGAAAAACTGACTGACAGTCGCAGGTTTTGAAATGAAGATATAGTTTAACCATATGTAGTATGTTCAAAAAGTGAAGGATTAAATGGTTTGTAAAGGTTCATTTTTTTCGTTTTTAACAACAAACATGCCATACCTACTTGCTCTGTGCAATGGTTTTGCACAGAGCAGCCCAGATTCTCCTCTTCTCGGTTCCCCCATCAGCGCTTATGGCTCATTTCCCCTGCTGAGTGCTCCCAAAGCATAGAATGCATGAGGTTAAAAAAAAACCTTTAGCCTTTAAGCACAAGCTGATGGCAGTTTCACAGAAAGCTGATTTTTACATGTGAGTAAACAATAAATAAAAAATTGCTATAGTGCCAAAGTGGTTAATAATTCTGCTGTTAATAAGTACTAAACTTTTGGTTTCAGGCTGCAAGTGTGAACTTTTATAGCCACATCATCTCAACAGATAGGCATTGGTTGTAATAATTTGGTTAGAAGTTTGCTGAAATAATTACGACAAACAGCTAAGAGCAATTTAGACCTATTATTGGAATTGCGATTTAACCAACACATTCATTTTGCTAGAAGAAAAACAGGATTCCGGGACAAACGGTTTTGCCCACAGACACCAATCAAAGTTTGTTTCTCGAACGTGCAAAAAGTTGGCAACCTTTCTTCTCTCTAGGTTTAACATCACACTCAGGTGTTTATAAACCAACAATCTGGCCTGCCTTCACACATTACAGCTCTTCACTGTGCATAATGCTCTCAGAGGAGAGTACCTTTTTATTTCTCTTCTCTGAGTGACTGAAGTGAATGAATTACAAAGTGAATGGCTGCGGTGTGTAGTGTAAGTGAACAGAAGCAAGATTTGTCTGATCTTCCGAGATCATGGCCAAATATAATACTCAATGAAAAGTATAATATAAAAAAAAAGAAGAAAAGTAAAAAAAAAAAAAAAAAAGTTAATACAATACCTATGTGAGAGGGATCATTCATAAATAGTTGTGCTTTTAATTATATCAAGGCATTTCTGTGATATTTGTATCCAAACGTGTAGCCATAAATACACTCGGGTACAAGCATCACAGAATTGTCTTGATATAAATAAAAACACAATTATTTATGACATAGGCCTTTATTAACTTTTTTGCTGTTATTTTTGCGGCATTCATTTGGAATAGGAGTATACTGGGGGTCTAGTGTGGGGATACAACCACACTACAAGCCTGGAAACATAAGGGACCAGGGGCGGACTGACAACTCATGTGGCCCTCGGGAAAAAGGATATTATGGGGCCCTACAGGCAATAGATTATGGGGCCTGTGACGGTATGCGAGGTGAGATACTTGACCATAGGTATATTTCACCACGCATACGGTCTATTTTGAGAAGCTGAACCGGAATCCGGGCCGGGTTTTACGGCCTCTAGTGTTCCGGTCCGGATATTTGGGTCCACTGGAGTTCAATGTCAGGTGGACCTTAAAAACAACCAGGAAGAGATCAGAAGGGAGCTCTCTGGTTTTGGGACACTGAGGGGGGAACCTGAGTGTGAGGAGCTCTAAAGACATTGCAAGAAAAAAGGTTTGCGTTGTTGTTTATTTTATGGGTGGTGGGGACCAGCCCCACACTGTATAGATAGGAGACCCTGATGTTTAGTTAGCGCCGGACGGCAATGATTTAAGTTTACTGTTTTGTTTGTTTTAACCTGCAAACCTTTTGTAAAATAAACCTGGCAGCTGCCAGACTTAAAAAGAAAGTGCCTGTTTACAGACTGTGTTTCAGAAAAGTGATCCCCACGAGCTAATCTCCCACACGTGGTGGATTCAGCGGGCAACTTTTCTGAAGATGGAGGATATGTTAAAAGCCCTGCTACAGGCCAATGCAGCCCAGCGGGAAACCAACCGCCAAGTCGCAGAGGCCGCTGCAGCACAGCAGGCTGCGCAACAGGAGATGAACCGACAGTTTGCCGAAGCTCTGGTGGAACTGAAAAAGGGGTCCGCACCTCCTGTGGCAGCAGAACCAAAGATACTACGGGCCTCCTACCACCTGCAAAAGATGACACCAGCGGATGATGTTGAGGCATACATGGCGACTTTCGAGAGAGTCGCTGTCCGCGAAGGATGGCCAAAAGAGCAGTGGGAGGGACTATTGGCCCCATTCCTAACTGGAGAACCCCAAAAGGCCTATTTTGACCTAGAATCAGACAAGGCACAGGACTATGAGACTCTCAAATCAGAGATACTCGCACGCTTGGGTGTCACCATGGCAGTTCGGGCCCAGCGCGTGCATCAGTGGTCCTACTCCAGCAACAAGCCACCCCGATCACAAATGTTTGATCTGGTCCACCTCACCAGGAAGTGGTTGCAGCCAGAGACCCTGACCAGTCCGCAGATTGTGGAGCGTGTGGTAATGGACCGGTACCTACGTGCGCTTCCTGCTGCCCTGAGGAGGTGGGTCGGACAGGGAGACCCCAACACTGCAGCCCAAATGGTGGACCTAGTGGAGAAGTACAGTGCTACCGAGGACTTGGTAAACCCACCTACGCCCCACTTCGGTGTGTCTAGAGGTGCAAGATCTCCCAGCGGTTCGGGTAAGACTGTTCCGGGGTTCAAAAGCTTGGGGAGAGTGGATAAGACTGTTGTTACAGCAGATGAGACTGTGGGTCCTAGACCTGGAGACTGGCCACAGAAGCCAGGAAGGTCTTTGGGACCGTTAAGAGGACTGGGGGTGGGGCAAATACGGTGTTTTCGTTGCCATGCATTGGGCCATATTGCTGCAAACTGCCCTCTAAATGATGAACCTATGCAATGTGATTATGCTGATAGGAAAAGACACATTTCTCTGTTTGCACAGGTCGCATGTGTTGCGCTAGATCAGAGTCACCTTGAAAAACAGATGTGCGTTATTTTAGTGGATGGCAAGCCTCTCACAGCACTACTAGACTCTGGTAGCGTGGTGACCCTAGTTAGGAGTGCTTGTGTAGACCCCGAAAAACGACACCCCAGTAGTATTGGGGTAATTTGTATCCATGGGGACACTCGGGACTACCAGACAGCAGTGGTTGAGGTTGATACCCCCTGGGGCAGGGTAACACATTCAGTGGGGGTGGTACCCTCACTGCTCTATGAAGCTTTAGTAGGGAGAGACTTTCCCCATTTTTGGAAGTTATGGGAGAATAAAGGGAGGCTCGTAAATAGAGTTCCCCCTGCTGGGGAAATAAGGGAACTCTCACCAGACCCGTTTTTCAAAAGGGAAAGGCAGGCTATTGGTGGGATCGAGGAAGCCGGAGATCCTCTTCCTTTCCCTGCCATGGTCGGGGAACCGGAAGACTTGGAAGCTAGCACCCAGCCTGAGGGTAACGAACAGGAAATCACGCCTGACCCTGACATCGAGAGTAGCCAAAATGTGGTACCCGACTTGGAGGTCAGGAGGGAGGATTTCTGTACCGAGCAGCTGCGAGAGCCCACCCTCATGAGTGCCAGGGAAAATGTTAAGGTGTTGGATGGGGAACCGGTGGATCCTAATTGGGTGGTGTCCTTCCCCTACATGGCGATTAAAAACAATTTATTATATCGAGTGATAAAACACGGAGAGGAAGAGGTAGAACAGCTGCTGGTTCCCAAACCCTTTCGCAGGGTGGTGCTAGACCTGGCTCATGGCCATGTAATGGGGGGACATCTCGGGGTCGAAAAAACCAAGGAGAGAATTCAAAAATGGCCCCAACCAGTCAATAAAAAACAAGTGAGGGCCTTCCTGGGCATTACGGGGTATTACAGACGTTTCATACCCAATTTTGCCACCGTTGCTGCCCCCTTGACCGATTTGACGAAGGGTAGGGGGTCGGTCATGGTCAAGTGGAACACCGAAGCCGAGGAGGCATTTCAGAAGTTGAAACAGGCTCTTTGTATGGTACCCGTACTAGTAACCCCGGACTTTAGCCAGGAGTTTGTTGTACAGACAGACGCCTCTGAGGTGGGCCTAGGGGCCGTACTCTCACAGAACAGGGATGGTGAGGAGCACCCAGTGGTATACCTGAGCCGGAGCTGAACAAGCACGAGAAAAATTATGCCATCGCAGAAAAGGAGTGTCTCGCCATTAAGTGGGCTTTAGACTCCCTGAGGTATTACCTACTGGGGAGGTCATTTAAGCTGGTCACAGACCATGCTCCCTTGAAGTGGATGTGTGATAACAGGGAGAAAAATGCTCGGGTGACAAGGTGGTTCCTGGCTTTACAGCCTTTTAAATTTACGGTGGAGCATAGGCCAGGAAAACTCCAAAATAATGCAGATGCTCTCTCCCGGGTGCACTGTATGGTTGGGGCAAGTGCTCAGCCGCAGGGGCTTGAGCAGAGGGGGAGGATATGTGACGGTATGCGAGGTGAAACCCGGCCCGGATTCCGGTTCAGCTTCTCAAAATATACTTTCACCACGCATACGGTCTATTTTGAGAAGCTGAACCGGAATCCGGGCCGGGTTTTACGGCCTCTAGTGTTCCGGTCCGGATATTTGGGTCCACTGGAGTTCAATGTCAGGTGGACCTTAAAAACAACCAGGAAGAGATCAGAAGGGAGCTCTCTGGTTTTGGGACACTGAGGAGGGAACCTGAGTGTGAGGAGCTCTAAAGACATTGCAAGAAAAAAGGTTTGCGTTGTTGTTTATTTTATGGGTGGTGGGGACCAGCCCCACACTGTATAGATAGGAGACCCTGATGTTTAGTTAGCGCCGGACGGCAAGGATTTAAGTTTACTGTTTTGTTTGTTTTAACCTGCAAACCTTTTGTAAAATAAACATGGCAGCTGCCAGACTTAAAAAGAAAGTGCCTGTTTACAGACTGTGTTTCAGAAAAGTGATCCCCACGAGCTAATCTCCCACAGGCCCTACAGGCAATAGATTATGGGGCCACACAGTACTGTAAACACACACACATACAGTATACATACACAGTATACACACACAATATACACACAGACTACACACAGAATACACATACAGACACACAGTACATACATACACACACTGAGAAGGTACTGGAGAGGCGGTGAGCTATAATCTTGGGATTTTTTGACCAAAAGGATGTCGGTAAGGGTCATTTCAGGGACAGATGTAAAAAAAAACACAGATTCTTACATGCTGTCCCTGGTTTTACTAAGGCTGGCAACCCTGATGGTGCCCCCTAGTGTCATGGGGCACTCAGGCAGTGCCCGAGTGCTCGAATGGTCAGACTGCCCCTGTAAAAGACACAAACCCCTAAACATAAATTTTTTTTTTTAAGAGGTAAAGTGATTGTAAAGGCAATTTTTTTTTTTAATCTAAGGCCCCTTTCACACTGGGGCGGAGTCTGCGGTAAAGTGGCGCTTTACCATCAATTATTCTGGGTCTATTTGGCCACTAGCGGGCGGTTTTACCCACACTAGCGGCAGAGAAAGGGTTAAAAACCACTGCAAAGCGCCTCTGCTGGCGCTTTGCCGGCGGTATAGCCGTGGTGCTCCATTGATTTCAATGGGCAGGAGTGGTATACACACGGCTACTTCACCGCTCCAAAGATGCGGCTAGCAGGACTTTTTTTTTTTTTTTTACCGCCCTGCTAGCACACAGGTTTCACACTAGAGAGACAGCAGTGGCTGTTTCAGGTCAGTTTGCAGGCGCTATTTTTAGCGTTATAGCACCTGCAAACTGACCCAGTGTGAAGGGGTCTTACTGCATTCTATACTTCTGAGTGCAGCAGCCCCTCTAATACTTACCTGAGCCCCATCTCAATCCAGCGATGTTATACGAGAGACTTGACTGTAAAAGGAGCACCCCTACTCGCCAAGCTGCTACATAGTGTAGATGAGGCACTAGTTTCATAAATAGACACTACTACTTCTGAAACATGAAAACATACCTTGTCAATGGCAGCACCCACCACTGGTTCATCATCAACTGCCAAGATACGATCCCCCACCTTGATACGTCCATCCTGGGTATAAAAAAAAGTGCACTTTAGACACAAGCCACGGATCACAAACATGGTATATGATATGACATCAGTCACAAAACCACGACTCTCACCTTTGCTGCTGCGCCATAATCAGTTAAGCTTTTAATGACTACTCCATTAAGAGTGTCTTCTTCACTGATAGCAATACCTAGGCCTCCCTGATCCTGTGAGTAATATTAAAAGTATACAAATCACTGTTTTGGTATCAACCATTCCTAAAACCATTATGAAAGTCAAAGTAATACATTTACACACACTAATTAAACATACAGTACACTCACAACATTTTCCAATACTGTACCTTTATCTAAAAAGAAAAACAGAAAAACAGCAATAGATAGGTACTCTAACGTGCGAGTCAGATGTTTCAATACATTTAGGGTATGTTGACACCAGCTGCTGCATTACAATGCAACGGCTGGTATGTGGCGTGGTCCCACCTAAATCAATGCATTGCCCTTGGTGCATCACACTGCTCTTTTTTTTTTTTTTTTAAAACAAACTTTACTGAGATGTCAGTCATCTAATACGGGTCAATTACTGGTCAGTGCAAGGCAACCGCAACGCAGAGAACCGGGGGAACAAGTATTTTGCCTTGTCATGCTGTGGGACTGCACTGGAATCACCAACCAATGCAGTCATACTGCATGTGGTGTAAAAGAACCCTTAAGTTTATATATTAATTTTATGATTTTTTTTATAAAAAAATAAATAAAATTAATGCATTTAATATAAATGCAAACCAGTGCAGCTCATTAGTGTCCACCAGTGCCGAATGTCAGGGACCACCAGTGCCAAATGTTAGGGACCACCAGTGCCAAATGTCAGAGACCACCAGTGCCAAATGTCAGGGACCACCAGTGCCAAATGTCAGGGACCACCAGTGCCAAATGTCAGGGACCACCAGTGCCAAATGTCAGGGACCACCAGTGCAGAGAAATAACTTGGATGACACAGTGGGGATTTTCCACTGTGTCAGGTATTGTATGTGAGAACACTGATTACTGATGCCCTGCCCCCCCCCCGCCATTTTGATTGAAAGCGCACTATTCCTATAACGGCGGGGGAGAGATCAGCGATCAGTGTTCTCATAACAATACTTGACACAGTTGGAGGTCCCTGCTGTGTCATACAAGTAATTGCTGATGATAATCCCCATTTTGCACGATAGAAAGCAGGCGGGGGGGGGGACTTATTGCTGGCAGGAGCAGAGGAGGAGAGCAGAGGACAACACCTCCTAAATGGGCGGCACAAACCGGGTGCCCCTTCTGTGTCTGCTTCCTCCCTGCTTTCTTTTAAAAAGACTACAGTACAACGGGGCATGTCAGATCGCTGGCTGAGCTTGGGAGAGAGATAGCAGCCTATTACAGAAGAACTACAGAGCTCCAAAGAACATGGATGGCAAAGTTGGTGAAGGTAGGATATCAGCAACAAGGATATGGGGAAAAAAAATTGCCCCGGAGTTCTGCTTTAACTTATAAGGCCGCGTACACACGATCGAACATGTCCGCTGAAACTGGTCCGCAGACCAGTTTCAGCGGACATGTTCGATCATGTGTACGGCCTATCGGACTGTTTTCCAGCAGAACCAAAGTTTTAAAACATGCTTTAAAACCTGTCCGATGGAAACCTGTCCGTCGGACAGGTTCGATGGTTAGTACACAAAATCATCGGACCAAAAACCTGCGCATGCTCAGAATCAAGTTGACGCATACTTGGAAGCATTGAACTTCGTTTTTTCATCACGTCGTTGAATTCTACGTCACCGCGTTCTGGTCTGATCGGATTTTGGTCAGATGGTGTGTACCCACATCAGACAAGTTCAGAGTTGTCTGATGAAAACGATCCATCATACAAGTCTCATCAGACATGTCTGATCGTGTGTACGTGGCCTAAGAGGATAACATAGGCAGAGTTTATAGAAAATTATTGACAACATTTCTTGCAGGTCTTTATTGCACTTATCAAACTTATATAACAAAATGCTTTCAATGATATATTTAACGGACCAAAAGGGTGTATAAAGGAAAAGCTTATTATTAGGGTTTACAAACTATGCTGTGTTGCCAAGGATAAGCCACTTACTGGGGAAGAACTCTACCCTGAAGAAGTTTTTACTCGTTATCAGTTTCCTGATAGTCCCAGACTCTGTACTTCTAATATCTTAGAATGGCAAAAATGCAGAATCTAATCTGTGGCCGAGCAGCGCTAAACAGCATGTATGGCAATTTCAATAGTGAAAGAACCCCTGGAACACCATAGAAGATGAAAGGGTTTCCCACTTCCCCCTCTTATTTTTTTATTCCCCGTGGCTGCCCTGGTTATCTTGCCAAGCACTCACTGAAACACAGCATCATAAATTGTCATCTGCTCAGTATGCCTTCATATGTGTAGCTTTGTTGGTTACCTTTTTTTTTTTCTATTGACAATAGTAGCTAATGATACACATACACATTTACAGACTGATGTCAATCAGCTATATATAATAGATAATTGGTCTGTTCAGAGCATGAATTGAGGGGTTGGGTAGAATTCCGTATCAGGTTCTTGGCCAAGCTATATTATGACAGGCATGCACTGCTAGGTTGCCAACTGGGAAAATAATCACACTTGTCAGAGATGTCAAATTATATATATATATATATATATATATATATATATATATATATATATATATATATATATATATATATATATATATATATATATATATATATGTATATATATATATATATATATAGCACATTACCGTTAAAAAATATTTGCAAAGCTAAAATATACATTAAAAATATAATTTAAAAAAATATGGGGCAGATTCACAAAACAATTACGCCTGTCTAACTGGTGTTAGACAGGAGTAATTTCAAATTTCCCGCGGCGTATCACTAGTTTTAATCCTCAAACCATGATACGCCGGCTTCGGGCTTCGATCCGAGAGGCTTACGTCTTCGTAAGCCTTCGGATCTACGCTGCCATCTATTTGCGGCCGCTGGGAGGAGTTCGCGTCGTTTTAATGCGGCGGGATATGCAAATGTGTTTTTACGGGGATTCACGAACAAACGAGCGAGCGGCGCAATCGTTTTCGTCTATTTTTTTATACGTAATGTTAGAGCAGCTTTTTGCTGCTCTAACTTTACGTAGCCCATGTTAAGTATGGCCGTCGTTCCCGCTTCGAATTTATTTAAATTTTTTTTTTATTTACGTAACTCGTCGGGACGTGGATCGCCCGTAAAGTACGCTACATAAACAACGAATGACGTCACGACGTGATTTCGCGCAATGCACGGCGGGAAATTTGCGAACGGAGCATGCGCAGATCGATCGCCGCGGGAACGCGCCTAATTTAAATGTTTCACGCCCCCTACTCGTCTATATGGATTGCGACAGGAGAAATACACTACGCCGCCGTCGTTTACCGTAGAAAATCTACCTGAATTCCACGTAGAGCAAGGTAAAAAACGGCGGCGTAGTGTATTTCTGATACGCTACGATAATCCATTTCTCTGTGAATCTGCCCCTATGTGTGGTGTGTATATATATATATATATATATATATATATATTATTAAAATAAGACTTACAAATTACAAAATCATAGAACAACTAATCCATGTATGATTTGAAGAACCGGAAAATTAACTAAAGAGCAAGTAATTTTGAATATATTACACAAAGCAGTGAAAGGAAGCTGTGTGTCAATAATATGAAGGTTTAGAGGATTGGGGATCATTAACTAAATGTAAAATAAAGTGAAGTCAGCTAAATTTATGCTCACCTCTAACATTAAAGTGGTTGTAAACTTCAGACATTAAAAATGAACAAAGCATATCCCTGTAAAGTGTGTGCTTGTCTCAATTCAGAGCACCAAGTCAGATTTCTGTCTGCTGACTCATTCCTCTGCTACAGTGGGGATTGAAAGTTTGGGCCCCCCCTCAGGTAAAAATTTGTATTAATGTGCATAACGAAGCCAAGGAAAGATGGAAAAATCTCCAAAAGGCATCAAATACAGATAAGACATTCTTATAATATGTAAAAAAAAATAAAAAAAATTGATTTTATTTCCATCATTTACACTTTCAAAATTACAGAAAACAAAAGAATGGCATCTGCAAAAGTTTGGGCACCCTGCAGAGGTAATATCTTGTACTGCCCCCTTTGGCAAGTATCACAGCTTGTAAACGCTTTTTGCCGCCAGCCAAGAGTCTTTCAATTCTTGTTTGAGGTATCTTTGCCCATTCTTCCTTACAAAAGTCTTCCAGTTCTTTGAAATTTCTGGGCTGTCTGTCTGTGCTCTTTTAACCACTTAAGGACCCCCGCACGCACATATACGGCCACAGAATGGCTCGTACAGGCACAAGGGCGTAAATTTACGTCCCCGCCTAAGTGCGGTTCGGGGGTCCCATTGGGACCCCCTCCGCGGCGTGCGGGGGTCCCCCTGGCTCCGGGAGCGATCCGGGATCAGCGGGCGGATGTCGGCGCTTACCCGCCCCCCCGCGATCGCTCCCAGCCAATGGGAGCGCGCTCCCATCCTGTCAGTTCCTCCTCCTGGGGTAGATTCACATAGAGATCAGACGGTGTATCTACTGATACATCGTCGGATCTGTGAGATCCGACGCTCGGATCTATGCGGCTGATTCTTCGAATCAGGTTACACATAGATCTCCCTTAGAGCCGACTGGTGTAAGTGAGTTACACTATCGGCTCTTAGGCCCCATACACACGATCGGACATATCCGATGAAAACGGTCCGCGGACCATTTCCATCGGATATGTCCGATCGGGAGTTTGATCCGATGGCGTGTACACACCATCGGATCAAATTCCCCGCCGCCGGACGGCGCGGTGACGTGGCGGTGACGCGGCGGTGACGTTGACGCCGCCGCGTCACCGCCACGTCACCGCACCAGGAAGTAAAACACTTCCGCGCATGCGCCGAATCCATTCGGCAGCGGCGCGGCGGCGGTGGGGGACGACATGTCTGCTGGTAAGTGTACTAACCAGCAGACATGTCGGGCGGACAGATCCCCACCGGATAGATTTCAAAGCTTGCTTTGAAATCTGTCGGGTGGAGAAATCTGTCCGCTAGCCCATACACACGAGCGGAGATGTCTGCTGAAACGGTCCATCGGACCGTTTTCAGCGGACATATCCCCTCGTGTGTACGCGGCCTCAGGCTGCATTCTCCCGCCGTCAGCTAGGTGGCGCTTCTTTTTTTCTACGCGACGAATATGCAAATGAGGAGAACCGCCGATTCAGAACCGAACGCCCGGCCGTCGTTTTTTTTTTACGTCGTTTGCGTTCGGCTTTTTCCGGCGGATCGTTACCCCTGCTATATGCGGGGTAAGTGCGGCGGATCCTATGTTAAGTATGGCCGTCGTTCCCGCGTCGAATTTTGAATTTTTTACATCGTTTACGTAAGTCGTTCGGGAATACGGCCATACGTTAATAGCGTTAACGACGAACACAATGACGTCCTTGCGACGTCATTTAAAGCAATGCACGCTGGGAAATTTCGCCGGCGGCGCATGCGCAGTACGATCGGCGCGGGGACGCGCGCGATTTAAGTAGTAAACTCCCCCTAGCCGCGGAATTTGCATTCCGCCGGGGGAGTTACGATCCGCCAGGGCAACTTACGAGTCAAGTGCTTAATGAATACAGCACTTGCCTCAAAAACTGGCGCAGGCGGATCGTAAAAAAGATAGATCACGCGGATCAAAAGATCCGCTGATCTACATGAATCTACCCCCCTGTGTTTACACAGGAAGGAGGAAATGATGTCACCTCTCATCGCAGCGCTGTTTCCCAGCGCTGCTGATGAGAGAAGACATCACAAGTAAGTGTGCACCAACACAACACTGACACACACTCACATAGGCATATTAACCCCTTGTGATCGCCCCCCCCCACCCCCCTGTCACAGTGTCACTGAATGCAGTGATCTAATCACTGCATTTAGTGTCAGTGTGACAGGCAGTGTAAAAAACAGTTAGTGTTAGGTTCAGGATAGCCCCCTCACCCCCCTAATAAAGTTTTAACCCCCTGATCACCGCCCTAGTTAACCGTTTCACTCCATATTGACAGCGTCACTAAGCGATCATTTTTCTGATCGCTGTATTAGTGTCGCTGTTCCCGCTAGGTAGCTATTTTTTTTTATTGCGATTTTTTTTTTTTTACTAAAGACATGTGGCTAAATAAATTTTGGCCTAAATGTTTGACTAAAATTTAGTTTATTTGATTTTTTTTTAACAAAAAGTAAAAAATAGTGTTTTTTTTTCAAAAATGTCGCTCTATTTTTGTATATAGCGCAAAAAATAAAAATCACAGAGGTGATCAAATACCACCTAAAGAAAGCTCTATTTGTGGGAAGAAAAGGACGCAAATTTTGTTTGGGAGCCACGTCGCACGACCGTGCAATTGTCTGTTAAAGCGACGCAGTGCCGAATCGCAAAAACACCTTGGGTCATTTACCAGCGTATTGGTCCGGGTCTTAAGTGGTTAAGGTCTATCCATAGATTTTCAATTATGTTGAGGTCGGGAGATTGTGAAGGCCATGACAAAACCTTCAGTTTACGCCTCTTGATGTAATCCCCTGTGGATTTTGAGGTGTGTTTAGGATCATTATCTATTTGTAGAAGCAATCCTCTCTTTAACTTCAGCTTTTTCACAGATGGCATCAAGTTACCATCCAAAATTTGCTGAAATTGTATTGAATCCATTTTTTCGTTCTAATCGTGAAATGTTCCCTGTGCCACTGGCTGCAATACAACCCCAAAGCACGATTGATTCACCCCCATGCTTAACAGTTGGACAGAGGTTCTTTTCATTAAATTCTGTGCCCTTTCTTCTCCCAACGTACCTTTGCTCATTCCGGCAAAAAAATTATATTTTAACCTCATCGGTCCACAGAACTTGTTTCCAAAATGCATCAGGCTTGTCTATATGTTCATTTTCAAAGTTCAAACGCTGATTTTTGTGGTGAGGACGTAGAAGAGGTTTTCTTCTGATGACTCTTCCATGAAGACCATATTTGTACAAGTATCCCTTTATAGTGGAATAGTGTACCACAACTCCAGTGTCTGCCAGATCTTTCTGGAGGGATCGTGCAGTCAAACATGGGTTTTGAATTGCTTTTCTCACAATCCTGCGAGCTGTTCCAGATCTTTGTTCCTGATGACTGCCATTTCCTAATTACATTCCGAACAGAGGATATTGGCATCTGAAACCGCTTTGCTATCTTCTTATAGCCTTCTCCAGCTTTGTGAGCGTCAACTAATTTCAGTTTCTGTTTTCTAGACAACTGTTTAGAAGAACCCATGGTGCTGTTGTTGGGGCAAGGTCAGATGAGTTTGTGCATTTTAAACCTTTGAGATTGACATCACCTGGTCTTCCCAGACGATGATTGAGAACAATCCATGACACTGGCAGGTCTCAGCTTTGCAAAGGGGGCAGTGCACAGCTTTGCAAAGGGGGCAGTGCATGCTATAAATTCTGCAGGGTGCCCAAACTTTTGCAGATGCCATTTTTTTGTTTTCTGTCATTTTGAAAGTGTAAATGATGGAAATAAAATCTACCGTATTTGCCGGCGTATAAGACGACCCCCTAATTTTCCAGCTAAAAGGTTGGTTTTGGGATATACTCACTGTGCCATTATTAAATGCCTTGCTGTGCCATTATTACATGCCCTGCTGTGCCATTTTTAACATGCCTCACTGTGTCCCACCATTCCCTCCTTCTCCTGACGGCGGTCATCCATTATTCAAAAGCTACGCTGTTATCCGACTCAGCGGTCCATTATTAAAAAAGTGCGCCTCCTCCTCAGGCTGTTCCGTGATAGGCGGAACACTAATTCTCCCAGCAGAGCCTCTGTTCAGTGTTCCGCCTATCACGGATGTCCTCTTGTCCGAGGTCGAGGCTGAGGGTGAGAAGGCATCCGTGATAGGTGGAACACTAAACAGAGGCTCTGATGGGAAAATTAGTGTTCCGCCTATCATGGAACAGCCTGTGAAGGAGGCGCGGCTTTTGAATAATGGATGGCCGCCGACTGACACACAGGCACACACAGGTACCTGGCGTATAAGACGACCCCCGACTTTTGGGGAATGGTTTTACATGCAGAAAGTCGTCTTATACGCCGGAAAATACGGTAACTTTTTTTTTTTTTACATATTATAAGAATGTCTAATCTGTCATTTGATGCCTTTTGGAGATCTTTCCTTGGCTTTGTTATGTACATTAATACAAATGTTTACCTGGGATGCCAAAACTTTTGATCCCCACTGTATCTGTAGTTTTCCTGACACCAGTAGAAATATGGTGACAGAGGAGGGCACAGCCTGTGATTGACAGCCTCAACTGTCTACTTGTGTTCTGTGTGAAAAGGGGGGTGTATCCCTCTTCTCCAATTAGCTCTCACGACTTCCCTAAATAATGTAACTTCAGCTCTCCACTATCTGCTTTTTAGAGCTGAGAGATCCTGTGTAGGGTCTGCATTTTGAATGAATTTATGGCAGGGGTGTCAAACTCAATTTCATCAAGGGCTGCATCAGCATTATGGTTGCCCTCAAAGGGCCGATTGAATCTGTACGACTAGATGTCCAGAGCACTCCATCCCACCTTACATCAGATGTCAAGAGTCCCCCACCCACCCTTACTTCACAGTGCACCCTCCTTATCTTGTGCCGCTGTCTGGAAGAAGGGGTGGAGCTGGGAAGCAGAAAGTGCAGGGTATGGAGGAGGACCAGAAGAGAACTGAATGCTCAATGGTGAGACAGGGAAGATGGAGACGAGGGGTTACTGCAACTACAGAGAGAGGTAGAGGATCTATAGAAGGTTTTCTGTCCTCTCTGCTGTCAACTGCCGAGATTGGGGAGGGGGTCAGAGATAAGCCTCTCTGCATATCAGGAATATGAAATGTTGGGTTTACATATTCTTTAAGTGCACTATCTGGAGCGTTCATGTAAATGGGAGAGGAGTTGCTGTGCCTTATTTTAAATAGAAGTACAGATTATAGTTTCTCTAAATCCTGTATAGAAATTTGCATAGAGAAGTGTGAGTTGACCTCCTGAATTCTGAGGTTTAACAATCTAGTAAGCATCTCTGGTACTTTTAGTGGTGGAGTGTGTGTTACAGAGGTTTGTCAATATTCCCCTATCGCACACGTTCCTGGAATAGGCTCAAAAAGTAATGGGAGCTGCAGCAATAGCCAGCTGGAGACGAGAACATGCATTGTCCAGTGTGAATATTTGCCAGCTCACCATGGATCTTCAAGTAAAAATCAAACGTTTGGACATTTTTTTCACTGAAAGTTTAATGTGTTTTGGTTTTTGGGGGAAGCACTGCATGTTACTGTTATGAATTATATTTATATCTTGTATCAGAATATAATGTTTGTACCTTCCTGTTTTTTTTTTGGGGGGGGGGGGGGGGAGACGATATAGCAGATTTTTTTTACAAATTTATTGCAGTACTAGATTAGAAAGTGATGCTCTCTGACAACAGACACTAAAAACAGTACATTGAGGAATGGAATTTAGGTGCGTGAACTTTTGATGTTGCAGACTGATTAGGGGACTACAGGCTCAACAAAGCATGGCATCTGGCTGTTCCCTAGGAGAATTGAACTGTGCATATCTGTCATTACTACCATGGGTCTGAACACACAGCGTAGAACAGAAAGATGCATGGGACATATGAGACCGGCAGGGTCACAGGTATTGCATGTTGAGCATAGAAATTACATATAAAAACAAAGATTTTCAAAGACAAAAGTTTTTACGTAAAATTGAAGCCCCCTGTGTAGCTGGGCCTGCAGCAGTTACATCGTTTTCCACAATAACTATGTGCTGAAAGGAACACATTATTGAATAGTATTTGTGAATGCATGATAGAGTAAGAAAGAAAACAAACAAAAAAAAAAAAGTGCATACCTTTGGTAAATCCACATGGAAAACATTTTTGAAGGAGCCAAAACTAGTTGGAGGAGCAAATGCTGGAATATTCTCTTCATTCTAAATAAAAACAAATACATTTTTCATCCTTAAATTTAAGGTACAAAGAAGTATTAAATGATTGATATAAGGACCAGTAGAAGAAGAACTTGTGATCCAACATAGTAGCACAATAATGTTATCAGAGGCTTATATTCCCAATTGCTTACTAACAGCTTTTCCAAATTACAGTAAAAGCTGAAAGTTGCTTGTAAGCAGAAATCCAATTTCTTTCCGCTACAATTCTTGGGCCAAATACGACCAAAGCCAAGAAGGGCACCACTCGCATGGCACCCATTCCACACAAAACATCCGGCAATTCCCAGCCAGATTCTCATTGCTGAAACAATCCTGTCCACATGTCTGCCACAGAAAGAAGCAGACAGCATTATGTAAATGTGCCAGTGTGATGTCTACCTCTTGACTTGGAAAGGCAGAAGAGTTGGAAGGGCACAGATCTGTCGTTTTCACGGGGCACACTGCCATTTGGCTTACAGCATCTTTATTCCTTTCAGGGGAAACAAAAAAAAACATATTCAGTATTTATAACAGTGCTTTCCTTAACCAGCTTGTAAAAAAATAAAAAGGTATAACTGATTATACAATAAACGTAACTCTACCATTGCAACTATCCATAAAAGAAGGTCATGCTCTTGACTCCAATTCTCTGGATAGCTATCCATTGAAATTCAGAAACAGCAAAAACCCTCTCTAAAACCCACCAGATTATTGCCAAGGCATGTGTGCCTCACAGGAATTTTTTAAACAAACATCAGTTAATCAACACGCCTACAGAAATAGTGCTGTACCAAATGTCTAAGCAGATGATGACATGTCACAAGAACAGCATTCAATCACGAAAACACGGAAAAACACACTGGTTCTAGTGTTAGTAGTCCATCATTTTCCAACTATCAACATGCTACTTATGTATGACAAGGCCAAGCATATAAATCTGCTGGGCTTGATCTGTCAAACTTGGAGCAAGGAAAGTATTTCATGCTGCCCACAGCACGCCGTGACATTTCAGCTGCAATTCTCTCAGACCAGGCCACACAATGAAAGCCTAAATCCGACTTAGCCACTGGTAATAGAAACATTTTCCTTGCCAGTCTTTTTTTTATTTATTTTTTACAATAATTACCATAAAATGCCACCATTAAAGCACAGAATAATCATATAACATGGGAGAATATATATTAAAATGTTATTAGTTAACAGGGGATATTAAAGTGTTAGTTAATAAATTGTGTTTTCTATAATTTTTTATGCCGACCATAGGCGGTTCAAATCTTGGCCGATTCAGCGGGGACCAGCCGAGATTTGAACCACGTACAGACTGTATGTACCCAAGCAGATTGATCAATCAACCAGCCTGTTGGATTTTACATGAAATTATTGCTAGCAACAATTATAGCCGCTAGCAGTAATCACTGTGTTTTCCCAGCAGGGACGGCTTCATCCACTGGGAAAACACAACCCATGGTTGCAGAAAAGAAAATCTGAAACCACACACAAGGCGGTCCCGCTGGACAGACTCCACTAGATCAGCGGAGAATCGCTCCATTGATCCTGGCTGAGCAGGTGGATGACAGGTCCACCTCTGTTCACTGTGCAGTGATGGACTTGTCAGAGCCCCGGTGTTCTCTATGGCGAGAGCGGATAAAAAGGGACAGCCTGTCCCTTTTCATCCAATCCGCTGGGCGGTAGGCAAACTTATCGCCATCTGTCTCTTTTGAGCGGAACTTGTCGGACCGGATGGCAGGTGTGTGTCAGCGGACACATTTCTGCTGAAATCTGCCTGCTCATAGAATTCAATGGGTGGTCTGATTGGATTCGCTGACCCGAGCGGGCCGATCGCATAAAAGGGGCCTTAGGGGTTTATTTGCTAAAATTGGAGAGTGCAAAAGCTTGTGCAGCTGTGCATGGTAGCCATTCAGCAGCTTGTTCAATTAGGCTTTGACAAAAAATAAATAAAAAACTGGAAGCTGATTAATATCTACGTAGAACTGCGCCAGATTTTGTACTCTCCAGTTTTAGTAAATCAACCCCTTAGGGCCATGTCCCATAGGCGATGTTGATGCTGGTGTCAACTCATCAGCATCACTAAAATTTCACTAGCCAGGCCAGAAAGATTTGGGAATGCTTAGTTATTACTAGAAACGAAAATTGTTTTGATTTTAGTATTTATTGCATAACAGTGCTTTTTAAGCAGTTGCAACAGGCATGAGCATATAGTCCCATAATGTTATACTAAAATATTATCATTATTTAGTAACATTTTGAGTGTTACTTTATACTGTATGTGTTTAGTATGGATCACCACAACTGAATGTAGATCAAAACTAAGACAATGTTAGAAACAGCCAGTAAGCAAAAAGGGGGAACGCTCAGTAAATTAAATGAATGAATTTCCAGAAATAGCTTATGTGAAGCCAAAAACAATGTTGAAACACTGACTTTTGTTTTCTTGGCATAGTAAACTAAACCATGTACTGTGCAAACTATTACTACTATTTTGCTATCAGAAATCAGGAAGGTTTTTTTTTCCCCCATTTTCCTGCCGCGATTCCCCGCAGTTTTCCTATGGGAAACACTGCAGTGGAGCATACACACAGCCGGGTTTCCTGACCAAAGCCCTCATGGCAGTTTTCCATGGGAAAAATTAGAGAATGTTCTTTTTTTCCTGCCGCAATTCCCCGCAGTTTTTCTATGGGAAACCCTGCAGTGGAGCATACACACAGCCGGGTTTCCCGACCAAAGCTCTCATGGCAGTTTTCCTGCCAGGAAAACCGGCTGTGTGTAAGGGGGTAAAAGCTGCCAAGCCGGTTCTCGACTTTCCCCTCAGGTTTCCTGGTGGGAAACCCGATCGCGTGAACCAGGCATGAAGGTTCTGTATATGCAGGTTTTCAGTTTTCTACTTATACATTTTTCAATTGGTTGACCTTGTCTTTTTTTCAAATCATGTAACATATGTCAGTGTGTGTGTATATACAATTTTTTTTCCCAGCTACTTTAGCCTTATAGACATACAAAACAATTATTAGGACTGAAGTCTATTAAAACTACTGTTTTATTTTTTGGATTATTAGAACAGGAACATACAATTTCTGTGCAGTGTTCCTAGCAGGAAAATGTTATAAAATAATATTATAATTTTTACCTGATAAAAATGACTTTGACTTTAGATGGTGCACACTTGATAATGGATGAAGCATTCTGATGACTTCTCCCATATAATATTTGTCCATTAATCTAAGAAAGTCACATATGCTGATATTAGAACAGAACAGCATCAGGCACATGACATTTTACCCTAATGCAGGCAACTTAAAAAACAAAAAGGGGGCTATGCATTCCAAGGAATTTTATTATGCCAAAACAACACATTTGGATATGTTCTTCGGTTGTATTATTTATGAAGTGCTGCCTTTTAAAGGAAAGCCAAAACTGATAAAAGATTAATTAAGATACCTAAGCCTTCACTGATTGAAATAGAAGAACCTTTAATCGACAAGGAATCTTTATTTCCGTCTTGTTCAGAAGTTGCTCAATAGGATTCAGAATCTGCATTTACAAGTACAATGGATGTATTCACTGGCGGCTTATTGACATATACTTGCCTCTAATAACTCATCGGCAATCTGCAACCGGCCATCTTTGCCAGCTGCTCCATTTGGATCTATCCCCACGATGAAGACGCTCATTCGTGATCGGTCTTTGTTTCCAGCAAGGCTCAGGCCCAATCCAGTCTTCCCTTTTTCCAATTCTATCATATGCAATTCTCCTGGCAGGTTTCCATACCGCTGTGATATCTTTCCTAAATGGGAGGAAGAAGCACTAATTAACAAGTCCATCATACTAAGAACAGACATGAGTAATTAGCTCTTTGCAGCAAAATTGGGATAAAAAATGTGCAGAGGTCCCCTAGCAACAACAACACATTATTACCACCATTTTACCATAGAGAGTGGCTAAAAAAAAAGGGGCTATCTTTAGATAGCCTAGTTACATTTATGTTCTGTGAACAGCTTTAGGACTTCCCCATTAAATTGTGAGTGTAGACATTAAAAAAGTGGGAAAGAAGTCAAGTGAGAAACCCAGTGCACGTGTAGAAAGGAAACAAAAACAGGAAAAAAAAATTACAATGTCTACCAAGAAAATAATAATTCCTGAATCAGTATATCCTCACTGCATAATTCATACTTACATGTTATGTTTGTACTTCATAAAAAACTGGTTATCCTAATGGAAAAATACATAATAATGGGAAACAGTCTGCTATGGATTGCAAAGTACAGTATCCAATAGTTCATCTGAGTGTATATGGTTTCATCAAGCTATTAGTAACGTGTAAGCAACAGATAAATAATGACCGTTTAAGCATATCTAGGTCCTTGACAACCATTTCAGACAAGCAATAGGAACAATAGGAAAATATTGATGAAATCCATAGGAGCCGTTTTAACTGTCAAAAGTTTTGTATTTCTGTCTGTCCAATAATAACATTTTCACAGCTCTGTCAAAAAGCAAAACCCTGTGTGCCAAGGAGAATGTAAATTTTATCTGTGCTGAAGTTAAATTAGCTTTACATGTCCCTCCTCTCTCTTAGTACACGCCTTGATAGAACATAAGCAGGGCAGCACCACTGACTGGCTCTTTTTGCTACTTCTCACTCTCCCAGTTTGGGTTCTGCTGTAACGAGGTTGCAGGAGACTGATACCAGATCAAATTCACATATATTTATTGCTTGCACAGTAAGTGAAGGTAAATCTCATCAACCAAGACACAACAAGAATAAAAACACCTTTTTCGAGGACTAAAACCTCTGCTTGTTTTTAGTTCTTGTGCCCCTATCGTAGACAACCTCACACTTACCTCTTCATCAGTGCCCACAACAGGATAGGACGTGAGGCAAAATGTCCCCAATGTGAACATACACAGCAATACGCAACAGTCAGGGGCTTAAATTAACTTTTCTCTGTATCCAAAACTAGAAGAAGAAGGTTTTGCTGGAAGCTACATTTTAGGAGTATCTGTCATGCTTGAATATGGGGTTTGCCATTGCAGAGCTTCTAAAAATTCTTATTGTCTGGTTGTTATGCTGACCTATTGGCTCCAGAGTTTTCTTTCACTATCCAGGAAGGTAAGTCAGATAAACCTTTTCCGTATACTTATTGCAAACAGACATGTTTTCAAAAGTAACTGTATTCAGTGACAGCCTTCGTGACATTTTTCCTTAAGGCCTCGTTCACACCATGATGCAGAGATGTCAGATTTTCTGCAAGGGCAAAAAAAACAAAACAATGTGCCCTGTTTACACCAAAATTTGCAGATTTTTTTCTGCGCAGGAATCTGCAACGTGTATGCAGTTTTCTACGCAGAAAAAAACCTGATATGACATTAACAGTTGTGTGAATGGGGGGGGGGGGGGGGGGTGCCACCGATAAAAGCGATCTTGCGGCCACACGGCCTTTTTTATCTCCGACCGCCCGCTTTGAAGATGATACAAGCTACTGCTGCCATAACAACAATATTTCTCTTCAAACAGCTGACATATAACGATGGTGGGCGGTCGGCAAGTGGTTAAAGTGTCACTAAACCAACATCATAAAAAAAATTTCAATAAATGGTGTATGACACGCAGTTCATACTCAGTCAATATGAGATTTATTTCCTGTAGTCTGCAAAAAAAAAAAAACTGGCTGATGCTGCTGTTCTATATCTGCTGTTCATGTGCCCAATTCAGCTAGGGATTTTGCAGTTGTAGTGGGAACTCTGCACATGCTCAGTTTAAAGTGAGTTTCTATGCTGAGCATTTCCTCCCTATCACATCTAAACGGCCCATGTGACTATAGAGTCACACATGTAGACCTATATTATACACAGTGGTAAATGACAGCCTACTACCTCCCTCCTCCTCCATGCCCATTAAACAGCTAAATACAATGGGGGCGGGATATTGCATGTAGCCTAATGAAGGCTTTGTCTCCCTCTTATTCTAAGACACAGGTTGGTGGTAGGTCACACATCCTGTGACTGGCAAAAATCTGCCCACAAAATGTTATGTCTACAAAATAATAAAGATTTGAAATATATATTTTCATGCCAATTTAAAATAGTTTATTGATATTTATTTTTACTCAGTATTCTTTTTTTTTAATGTGACCAGCAGCAGAGGACTAGAAGTTCCTCCTGCTTATGTTTCTCAGCAAACAGACTGAGAAAGGCCTGGGTCAAATGAGAGCTGTAAATCGATTAGGAAAAAATACTTTTTTTTAATAAAATAATTACAGTGCCATCATCTACATACAGAAAGAGAAGAGACAATGCAAATAAAACAGTTTAGTATCACTTTAAAGTTTTCAACTTACTCCAACTGTAGCCAAACTCGTCTTCTTTATCGGGGTCCTTAGAAAAAGTACTGGTGGTTATCTGAACATTGCCAGCACCAGTGGTGAAAGTCGAAGATACCGGAGCCAAGTTTGAAAAAGTCGTTTTTTCTGTCTCAGAATCTGAATTACTGGAAGCCTAGAAGAGATTAGTACAAACTGCATGACACATGCTATGTTATACCCATGTACAAATTTCATTACAACACATACTAAACACATACTCCAATCTTACTTATTATACAACTGCATGGCCATGTGGCAGTTCCTCCTCTGCAAATGACATACTGTGACTTTATATTATATTTGAAAGGTAAAAGCAGAATCATTTAGCTGTTTGTTTACCTAAAGAGTCTTGTAGATCAATGTGCTGGTACCAAGTCAAATTGTAGTAGAGGGGAAAAAAAGCAATTTGTAAATGTATGCACAAATTCTATCATCTGAGCTCAATAAAAATAAAATTGCTTAACTTCACTAGCTAAAACTTGGAGGACTACTTTGTATACTAGGCAATACATTCTGAGGTCCCAACCCATAGAACCATTAATATTGTTTCAAGATTCGTAGGGTGGAGTTTTACTGTCTGTCACAAATGTGAACCCTTCTCCTCTATGCAATGGCTAGGGATATAAGGTAGAAGACACAACTCGAACGACATAGTATTGGATGGAATTTAAAAAAAGCCAATATAATGTGAAAAAAACATATTAGAGGCCATCCTGAGGCAGAGGTTTGTATCTGGAAACAGAATTGAAAATTTGCTTTTATACCTGGGGAACAGACATGTCATGAGCCAGTGGAACCCAGGGGTACTTATTATGGAGAACCTTGGTCATGAGATGCAATGGCACCAGGGTTTGGCCTAGAGGAATGGGGGATTTTGTGACAGAGGTCACTGCCAGAATTTGAGAAGCAGAAATATTGAGCTTGAGAGATGGAATCATTGTTGTGGGGATTACAGAAATAGGAGAATGTACAGGGCTCAAGTATTGCTGGAACTGGGTTTGTATAAAATGCCAACATTTTAATGAGAAAAAGGACAATTGAGCCTACACTAGATTGGAGTGTCAAGCAGACTGGAGATCATGTTGGCTTTAGTGATTGGTAAAAATGATTAGGATGATGTGGATATATCCCAAGAATCTACTGCCATTCCTCCAACATATACTGAATGGCAAACAATTTAGGAATCTCCAATGCCATGTTTATTCTTTTTTTAGAAAAGAAAAGACAAGGACACTTCTTTCCTTAGACAGTCTGTAAAAGTCTGACACTGAGAACCACAATAAATGTGTCAACTTTAAATGGCATAAGGGTTTAACAGTATGTGGCCAATGTAAAGCTGGTCCAGCTAGAAAGGTGGATCAACACCTTTATGGGTCAGGTCAGTGATGGGTCCTACCAGAGAGGAGTATCCTTTTATAAAATTACAATAATAGTTTGTAAAGCCTAGGGATTGTTGACTGAAGAGCTGTGGCCAGTTAGCGATGGTTGATACCTTATTAGGGTTCTATTCTTAGGCAATGACTCAAGAGAAAAAATAATCGATGTGAAATAAAGTTTTTTATTGATTAAATAATGATTTCATGTTTAAAAATAAAATAAAAAATAAATCAGAGTTTATACTTATGCCAAACTTACACATGAAAGAACGTTTATAACCAAAATTTAAGACATAAAATACCAAAAGCAATTAAGATAACTCATGCAGCTAAGGGAACTGACCCTTACATGCCCACTCGGAAAACACAGCTAGATTCTGTTCACTTGTGCAGAGTATATTGCTCCCCAAGCTCCATTCAGACTGGCTAGCAGAATTACCAGACCTGATGGTGCTATTACTTTGGAGCCACAGCATTTACATATATGCTAAAAGGCAAGCATATTTTATTTCACCTCCCCCCTTCACTTCAGCGAATGCACTCTATGTGCCCCCAGTCCTATCCTATCCAGCAGAACCTTTCTACAGTATCTGAGTTGTTGCCTGTCAAATACCCAAATAGAAACAGGAAACAAGAGGTCTACGATAACCAGTTCAAATAAGCAAATGTCCAACTGTATATATAGATGTATTCCTCATCCCATTTTTTTTCTTCATATCTAAACAGATACACTGGTCAAATAACATAAGATTAGGAATAACACAATCCTTTTTAGCATAATACTGCCCAGTGCATTGATAGTTTGGAATGCACAACTGAACAGACTGGGAAACAAATATTATATATACATATATAATGCAAAAAAAATTATAGTGGTTACATTCCATCATGCAAGAAGGCAGATACAATATAAGCCTTCATTTTCACATGCCTTCTGTGTTTGTTTAATTTAAACACAAGGGAAATTGATCTGGGAAGCCTAATTAAACTTTACGCAAACATTATACTTTCCAGTGCAATTGCTCCTGTGTTTAAATGTACATGCGCTTACATGCATTTACACCCGATAACATACAATTAGATGCATTTACTCGCGTTCAGAGTGGTTATTCTACCAATGGATGCAAAGATTTCTATATTTTATAAATGTAGCTAACCTGAACACAAGTAAAAGCACAGTGTGCAATATACCACTTAAAATCATTATATGCATTTAAAAATTTCCAATGAATGCATATAATCACTATTTCAGTTAGGTTTAACACTATTAAAGAGAGTGTATCCAGAAAAAAGTTTCATTTCTTTCATTGACAGAGGGGTGCTCAGTGATCACTTTTAGCCTCCAGCTGATTTTAGGTCAGGGCTTAGGCTAGAGCTGAACTACTACTAAGTGGAAAGAGACTCTTTTCTGAAAAATCTCTTTAACTCAATGCAAATTACTCCTTATCAGAACAATCAGCACAGCTTCAAAACAAACGAAAACAACAATAAAACAGTACAGCAAGTGCATAAGAAACTAAACAAAGCATCACACTGTATGATTTACAAACAAGCACATACTGACGATGAGAAATTACGGTCACAATTTAAATCCGCTCAGACAAACCTTAAATGGCGTGGGAGCAAAGGGGTTAGTTGGGGAACAACGGAAGGCAATTCTAACCGGATTCATTGTGCCCTACAGCAACAAGAGAACAGAAACGTTCACCAAAATACAGTGTGCTTTATTGAAAAAAGATGAGCCTGGCACTAAACAAGGATATCTTTTTAAAATGAGGACTGTTGAAAACACTAGAAATAACCAGTTATTTTTATATAGTTATATAGGTACATTTTTTCTATCAATTACAGTGGTTAGTACACTTTGCTTAGCCAATCACCTCCACCAAGTACGTGACAGTGAAATCTCCCATTGTATAATAAAAGATAAGTCTTAAGCTTTTGTTTTAACAGGAGCCTGCACACAAGCACTACAGTTTTCTGCCTCTACTTCTGTCCAGGCTGTCCATTTGAAAGCTGCAGGGCTTGTGAATAAACTAAGAGGACACTCATTAGCACCCCTGCAAATCATTGAGAACTACAAGCCATCTGCCATGGTGGCAGACAGGACTTGTAATTTCCCTGAAACTGAAGTGACCATGAGCTTGTAGCAGAAGGAGGAATGTCATGTCTGTACAGAGTACTGAACTGGCCAGCTGGAAGCAATCCTATGGGTCTGTATACCATACAGACCTAGCAGCAAAAGGGTTAAGAGACAGTGCACCCCTGACGCGGGTGTCAAAAAGCTTTAGAGATTCTCAAGAAAGAAAGCAAAGTGAAAGTCATTTATTAAACTCATCCCAAAAACCTGCCTTTTCAAAAACAGAAGTATGCCCAAAGCTTTTTTTGGCTATACTTCTATGGATCACACAAGTGCAGTTTGTTCTGCACTCTTGTTCCCTGTTTTCAGCCGACTAAAGTGTGCTGTCGGCTGACATCACAGAGCCAGTCCAAGCTCTGCATGGATCCCGACAATTTCTGGATGGCAGCTGGCTTGGCCTCTTAGCTACGCCGCTGGCAGACTGAGCCAGCCAGTCCCTCCCCTCGCCAGCTCAGCGCTCCAGTGAGTGCTGGAGAGGCAGAGCAGAGAGTCGGTGGCTGACAGTCCAGGCTCTCTGCTCAGAGCAAAGAGGAGAATTGAGTAATCAGTGGTGTTTGATTGCTCAGTTTTCAATGCATAGGCAGTGGGGGACATATGCAGCAATAGATCATTGCTGCATGCACCTAGGTGAGTATACGTTTTTTGTAAACCCCATACTTCTCTTTTAGCCAATACAATGGATCACTTAAACGCAAAACTTTCTGTTTAAGGACTGCTTCACATTGCCCTGCTGCGCTTTGGGCAAAGCACAGCTAAACGGTGGTTTTCTTACGATATAGCTGCACTTTCCCATAGACTTCTATTATGTCCCTTGGGTTTGGTGCACTTTTTAAAAGCACACAAAAACAGTGGGCAATAATTGCAGTCTATAAGAAAGTGAAGCCAACTCATACGTAAACCGTGGGTTAGCTGCGCTTTAGCTAAATCGCAGCAGGCAGTGTGAGGGCTGTCCTAAAAACCAGGCAGAGAAGGGAAGAGAGGAGTTGTGCCATTGCTCTGAGTTGTTCACTTTTGCATGCAGCTTGAGTTAGACCTCTGAAAACAATTTACTTAAAGCGGATGGCCCATTAAAAACAATATATTAAAAGCCAGCAGCTACAAATACTGCAGCTGCTGACTTTTAATATTAGGACACTTACCTGTCCTGGAGTCCAGCGGCGTCCGCAGCAGAGGACGAGCGATCGCTCGTCACCCTGCTGCTCCCCCCTCCATCCACGGTGAGGGAACCAGGAAGTGAAGCGCTCCGGCTTCAATGCCCGGTTCCCTACGGCGCATGCGCGAGTCGCGCTGCGCCCACCGATTGGCTCCCGCTGTGTGCTGGGAGCCGAGAGTTCCCAGCACACAACGGGGGGGCGACGGGATGTCGCCAAAAAACCCGACTTTTGCCCGAGACTGCGGGTCGGAAGTGGTTGCAGATACCTGTCTTTAGACAGGTATCTGCACCCCCCTCCCCCTGAAAGGTGTCAATTGTGACACCGGAGGGGGGGAGGGTTCCGATCAGCGGACCTTCACTTTAGGGTGGAGATCCGCTTTAATCTTATTAGGATAGCCTGTACAAAAGCCTAGCGCTCACCTGCTAGTTAAAGCCTGGAACACACAGTTTTTTTTCCTGTTCAATCCAGTATGTTGAACAAAAAGAAAAAACTAATCTCTGGTCGAAGCCGCTGTGTTAACGATCTGACGTTAGTAAAGTGATCTCCTTCACTGGACTGTTGTTTTCTGACGGGGGTTGGCCACCAGCCAGAACACTAATGGCTGAAAGCACTAATCGGGAGTCAGTCAGCTGCTGGTTTTCGAGCATGCTTGTTCAACAGAAGCTGGCTTCTGTCAGACCGGCTGCCATACACAAGGGCTAAATGTCTCCCGGTATTCGGCCCATGTGTACAGGGCTTTAGAATGTACATATGTATATGTAATACCTACGGGAGTAAGAAAAAAAAAAAAAAGAAAAAGAAAATATTTTAAACATTTACATTTTGTCCTGACCATATTAAAAAAACCCCCAAAAAAACACTATACATTCCCTTTAGGGTCAGTTATAAACAAAATTACGCCTGCTTAACATTAAAAAAGGGATTTTTAAATACAGCTTACCTGTAAAATCCTTTTCTTGGAGTACATCACGGGACACAGAGCGGCATATTCATTACTATGTGGGTTATATAGAGTACCTTCAGGTGTGGACACTGGCAATCTCAAACAGGAAGTCCCCTCCCTATATAACCCCCTCCCCTAGAGGGAGTCCCTCAGTTTTGTAGCAAGCAGTATGCCTCCCAAAATGGTCACCCAAAAGAGGGGTGGGAGCTCTGTGTCCCGTGATGTACTCCAAGAAAAGGATTTTACAGGTAAGCTGTATTTAAAAATCCCTTTTTCTTTCTCGTACATCACGGGACACAGAGCGGCATATTCATTACTATGTGGGATGTCCGAAAGCAATGCTTTAATGAGGGGAGGGAGACATCTTCCAAAGAAGGATTCAATTTAGAGGTAAACTCAAACAATAATAATAAATCCAACTTAGTCAAGAAAAAAACTTTTTTTTTTTTTTTTTTTTTTAACCCAGGGTGCTTCTGATCCCGAGGATTTCAAACTGCAGCCTGTAGTACTGCCTGTCCAAAGGCAGAATCCGCATTCCTTCTCACGTCTAGTTGATAAAACCTTGTAAACGTGTGGACTGATGACCACGTTGCCGCCTTGCATATCTGAGCCATAGAGATCTGATGGTGTGCTGCCCAAGAGGCGCCCATGGCCCTGGTAGAATGGGCCTTTACCGACAACGGAGGAGGTAACCTCTTCAAACCGTAGGCTTGAATGATCAATTGTCTAATCCATCTCGAGATGGTGGATTTTGCCGCTGCCTGCCCCTTCTTGGGGCCATCTGGTAGAACGAATAATACATCTGTCTTCCGGATCTTTTCTGTAGCTTTAAGATAGGCCTTCATGGCCCGGACAATATCCAAGGTATGCAGCAACCCCTCCTTTCTAGATGTAGGTTTTGGAAAGAAGGATGGAAGTACCAAATCCTGGTTTAAGTGAAATTTGGATATAACCTTTGGTAGAAAGGAAGGATGGGGCCGGAGAACTGCCCTGTCCTTATGTAGAACGAGATATGGTTCCTTACACGATAAGGCTGCTAATTCTGACACTCTCCTGGCCGAAACTATGGCGACCAAGAAAACCAACTTTCTTGTCAGTAAGACTAAAGGAATCTCAGCCAACGGCTCAAAGGGTTGTTTCTGTAAAGTGGACAGGACAAGATTTAAGTCCCATGGACAAATTGGTGACTTGACAGGAGGATTAATACGCAAGACCCCCTGTAAGAAGGTCTTTACCAGCGAGTGGGTGGCCAGCGGCCTCTGAAACCATACTGACAGAGCTGAGATCTGTCCCTTGATTGTGCTTAGTGCCAGGCCTTTATCCACTCCTAGCTGGAGAAAACTTAACACCCTATCAATAGTATATTTGCGGGAATTCCATCTTTTGGATTCACACCAGCCTACGTAGTTCCTCCACACCCTGTAATAAATCACCCTGGAGACCGGCTTTCTAGCCCTAATCAGGGTAGGGATTACCTGCCTAGACAGACCTCTACCCCTGAGAATCAGGGATTCAGCCTCCAGGCCGTCAAATTTAGACGCTGTAATGTAGGGTGGAGGATCGGGCCTTGTGAGAGTAGGTCTGGTTGTAGAGGAAGAGTCCAAGTCTCCCACTGCCATCTTCAGGACTAGTGAGTACCAAGTCCTCCGGGGCCAAGCCGGAGCTACTAGAATGACTGGCTTGTGCTCCACTCTGATCTTGCGCAACAGGCGAGGGAGTAACTGTAGTGGAGGGAATGCATATAGAAGTTTGAATTGATGCCAAGGGCAAACCAACGCATCGGTTCCGCAGGCCATCGGATCCCTCGCTCGAGACACGAACCTGTCTAGTTTCTTGTTGAACCTGGATGCCATTATATCTACGTCCGGCATTCCCCACCTCTGGCAGATTGTCTGAAAGACCTGGGGATGCAGAGACCACTCCCCTGGCAACAGACTCTGGCGACTTAAGAAGTCTGCCTGCAGGTTGTCCACTCCGGGAATGAATATCGCCGAAATGCAGGGTACATGAACCTCTGCCCACTGAAAAATCAAGCTCACCTCCCTCTGAGCGGCCTGACTCCTGGTTCCCCCTTGGTGGTTTATGTATGCCACCGCCGTGGCATTGTCTGACTGGATTCTCACCGGGAACCCCTTTAATCTGGAGGTCCATGCCAGAAGGGCTAGGCGAGCAGCTCTGCATCTCCAAGATATTGATGGGGAGCTGCCTCTCCACTTTCACCCAAGATCCCTGGCGAGAGAACCCCTCGAAGACCGCCCCCCAGCCTGCCAGGCTGGCGTCTGTGGTAACTACCTTCCAGACAATAGGGCTGAAGGATTTTCCCTTTAGAAGGTTCTGAGGGTTCAACCACCAGGCCAGGCTTTGTCGGACCCTTGAAGATAGCGTCAAAGGGGACTCTAAGGCATGTGCCCTCTTGCCCCAGGCTGCTAGAATGGCTGCCTGTAGGACGCGAGTGTGGATCTGAGCGTATGGTACTGCCTCGAACGTGGCTACTAGCTTGCCTAGTACTCGCATACACAGACGAATAGTTGTTTTTTTCTTGTTTAGAACCAACTGAACCAACCCCTTGATAGCTTCGATCTTTACCAGGGGCAGGAACACCTTTTGCTGTTCTGTGTCTAACCTCATGCCGAGGTATTCCAACTGCTTTGTAGGCTGGAACGCCGACTTTCCCCGGTTTAGGACCCAGCCGAATTCTTCGAGGTACCGAACCGTGAGGTTTACTGCCTTTTGCAGACCCGGCCGTGAGTGATCTATGATAAAAAGGTCGTCCAAGTATGCTAGGACTGTGACCCCCTGGATCCTTAAATTGGCCAGAACTGGGGCTAGGATCTTCGTGAATACCCGGGGGGCCGTGGCCAGCCCGAAGGGGAGCGCCCTGAATTGGAAGTGTCGCTGCCCCACCGCGAAGCGTAAAAATCTTTGATGCAACTGAAAGATTGGTACATGAAGGTAAGCATCCTTTATGTCTATGGAGGCCAGAAAATCGTCCTTCTGAAGCGCGGCGGCTGCTGACCGGATGGATTCCATCCGGAAGGAACGAACCCTTAGGTAACCGTTTAACCTCTTTAGGTCCAAGATTGGCCTGACATCGCCGTTGGGCTTTGGTATGACAAAGAGTTTGGAATAGAAACCTAGCCCTTGCTCTTGGGCTGGCACTTCTATAATTACGTCCTGACAAAGCAGGTGATCCAAAGCTGCCAGCATTGAGGCCTTCCTTGCTGGATCCGTTGGTAGCCTTGATTCTTGAAAATGAGGCGGAGGATACTTTAGAAACTCCAGTCTGTAACCTGTGGTTACCGATGCCCGGACCCATTTGTCGGGGATCTTGGCTTCCCAAACTTCTGAGAAGAAACGAAGCCTTCCCCCCACCCGCGAGAGTGGGGGCGCCCCTTCATAAGGCAGACTTAGGGGCTGTTTTTGACGGCTTGCGATACCACGGCCTCTTACCCCCAGGGGCCTGTCCCTGCGATCTACTGTTAACGTTGGATCGTGCAGGCGGCCGTCGATACTGCCTGGAATTTGAGGGCCCCGAGACAGGAAAGAGCTGCCTTTTAAATGTAGGAGCCCGGAATGTCTTTTTGACCGGTAAAAGGGTACTCTTGCCATTTGAAATAGTCTGAATATATTTATCCAGATCCTCTCCGAAGAGTCGTCCTCCATGGAAGGGAAACCCTGCCAGAAGCTTTTTGCATGGGGGCTCCGCCGCCCAGTTCTTCAACCATAAGAGCCTTCTCATGTGCACCAAAAATAGTGATAAACGAGAGGCCTGCTGGATGGAATCTTTTATAGCATCTACAGCAAAACACAGAGCTCTGGGAATGTCAGAAAACTCTTCTGCTTGATGGGTAGGCATGTCCTTTAACATTTCCTTTGTCTGGTCTTTTAACGCCTGACAAACACCAATCGCAGCCACCGCTGGCTGCACCACTGCTCCTGCCGTAGCAAAGGATGCTTTTAAAAGTGTCTCTAATCTTTTATCAACCGGATCTTTAAACATATGTATGTTTTCCACCGGGCAAGTTAGTGATTTATTCACACATGAGATGGCTGCATCCACTACTGGGAGCCTCCACCTCTTGGAGAATTTTTCCTCCATGGGGTAAATGACCGCAAATCTTTTCGGTGGCAGAAAAATCCTGTCCGGCCGTACCCAATCCCGAAAGATCAATTCCTCTAAAAGAGGATGGACCGGAAAAACTGCGTTGCTTAACGGAGCTTTCAAAGAGCCCAGAGAGGATACCGGAGGAACCTGAGGCTCTGGCAATGGTAAACTAAATGCCGAGCGGACCATGTCCGTCAAAGACTGTACCCACAGTCTTTCTGTCTGAAAATGGTTCCTCCGAGGCAGACCCCTCAATCCCTGAACCCTCTTGGTTCAGGTCTAGTTGATCCTCCTGTGATTCCAATTCCTCCGGCGAGAGAATCTCAGCATCTGAGGATACACCTCTTGGTGATGGGGATCTAACCCGTTTCTTACCAGGAATAGCTCTAGCGATCAATGCTGCTATTCTCTCTTCTAGCCCCCCTAGGGATACGGCTAGCATCTCCTCTGTGATAAACACAGGGCTGGGCTGATCTGGGCCAGCCTCCGCACCAGATCCCCCTAATGGCTCATCCAAGGCGCCTTTTATGTTAATAAGTTGCGGGGAAAGTATCGGCATATCATCAGAATCAGAAAGGGAACCCTTTTGTTTGGTCTTTTTTGTACCCTTTGACCCCGAACCTTTGGAAGCCATAATACAAAATCGAGGGACTCCGCCCACACAACAGACTGTAGTGGCCAGGAGTACAAAACCAGAGTTTAGGGGACAATAGATCACTAATGCCCAAAAACTGATGGGATCCCGTATGTTTTTTTTTTTTTTTTTTTTTTTTTTTTTAATATATATTATATATTTTCTTTTTACAACATACAGTGACCCCAAACTTAGTTTGCCAGCCTCCAACCTGCTGCAAAAAGGGGATTTTTTTGGCTTAACAAAAAAGGCATTGGAACAAAGTCCAGCATGTACTACCCCTCTTCCGCCACCGGGAGTCACTGTTCTGCCGCTCTGCGTCCTCTCCTTCTGAAAATCAGCCTCAGACTGAGCACTGACAATGCCTGCTGTCTATAACAGCACAAAGGCGCGCCTCCTGTATGACGCCGCAGGCACGCCCCCCCCCGCCCTCCTGTCTGAACGGCGCGAAAAAAGTCTATAAGACGTGCGCGCGCACGCGCGTATGCCGGAAACAGGAGGAACATGGAGGAGCCGCGCTGCTGGAGATCCAGGAACGCAGAAACAGGCGGCAGATTCAAACCCCCGGCCAGGTAGGACTCTCCAAAGGCCCCTAGGGATCCTTACTAGCCCTAGGAAGAAAACAGCAGGTTTAGCTAGCAACACATTTTTAGACAGGGGAACCTAGTGATGGGGGAGAAAGGGTGTCATCCTGTCTCTCTCAGACATAGTGAACAAGGTTGCCCATGCAGAGCATACTTAGGCTATCCCCCCTTTTAGGTTACCCCGGAGAGCCTGCTGTCGAACCAAGTCCCGCAGGCTCCCCCTTACCTGCTCCATGCAGCAGGATGTTTGTCCAGCAAACTGATCCAATCTTCTCCCATCTCCGTGGGTAGCGTAGTAGACCTTCAGGCCCTGGGGTCCTATGAAGGTACCCACTGTCCTGGACCTATATAGCACCCTGGCAAGCAGGAACTTATGGTTTTTACAAACTCCAAGTCCTGGGCCCAGGGTCCAGCCCTCCAAAGAGGAGCATTATAGGCAAAACCCCACGGCTTGGGGCCCGGGTACTGTCCACTTTGGCACTGAGGCTCTTTGGACAGATCCGGTTAGCCCGCCCTTAATCCCAAGGATGTGGAGCAAAGCTATTCCGTGACCAACACCTAAGACACTGGCGAAAAAACTGAGGGACTCCCTCTAGGGGAGGGGGTTATATAGGGAGGGGACTTCCTGTTTGAGATTGCCAGTGTCCACACCTGAAGGTACTCCATATAACCCACATAGTAATGAATATGCCGCTCTGTGTCCCGTGATGTACGAGAAAGAAATAGGTTTTTGGTTTACGCTTATATTAATTTCACTGCTGACCTTGTGTAAAAATGATATTCTGAATATAATCCACAGTGCCCACTAAGGTTTGTAAAGTAATTAAAATGTGTAATAAAACACTGAAATCTGTTAATCCTTTAGTGTGATGAACTGCTGGTTATGTAATTCAGGTCAGCAAAATATCTCCTCCCTAGCCCAAGCAAGGAAGATGAGAATCTAGAGGCATGGAGAGGATAAAACAAAAAAGTTTTCAGTTTTTTTTGGACACTTAAAGAAAATACAATTTATACAGGAGAACTGTAGAAGCACACGTGTACTAAAAAATCTGGTTACATTGAAATTGGATATTATTGTTTATACAATCAGAATGCAGGGCTCTGTTTAATATGCCCATACATGGTGATGATATAGGATTTATACTGTGCCGAATACACCCCCTTAGGAGCGCGTCTAGGCGCACATAAGAATATTGGAAGACTCTTGGGCTTCCAGAGACGTTAGACACCATAGGCAAGAGATCTATTGGGAAATTGTCTCCTGTTCTCCTGAAGTAAGATAAGAACTTGGTGTGTAAGCTGTGTAATTGACATTTGTAGAAAGGTGACAAGCCCATGCAACTCTCAAAGCAATAACAAAATAATGGTGAGATTAATATATAGATCACATATTAATTAAAATAATTAAACCATTGCACTGGCTACTGCAGTTAAATGAGATTGTATTATGGGTTACAGTGTAATGCACAGTAAAAATGGCAGAAGAAAACTGTAATGAGAACTGAAAGCTACAAATAAAAAGTTAAAAAACATCCAACCTTGTTAGTGTTGTAGTGGGAGGAATCAGCAAATGGGTTAGTGCAGCTGAGGAGAGGTTTAGTACCAAATGTGCTCTGTAAAGGCAAGCTTTTACTCTAAAAAATAAACATAAAGGAAAATAGCAATCATTAAGTAATACAACATTGAAAAGGGTGTTTTTTGAAACTTTGCAAAACCCAAGTAAAGTAATTCAGCAAAAAGCATGCATTAAATATAATAAAAATTAAGACAGATCTCACAAAAATAAATAAAAAAAAGTACAAAGATGCACGTGCACATCTCGCAAAGTTCATCGGACACAGCGTGTGTGTATAGAATGCAAAAAGGTAAAAAACCTTGAGCCTTTACAACCACTTTAAGCCCATTTTTCCAAACAGAGACGTTGGCATCCATCTCAGAGTAGTAGATGCACATGTATTAGACGGACATAAGCACGTGTCAAAAGTTGAACATGCGGCAGAAGGTGAACCTATGCATTCAGATCCACAAACCTGCCCCTGCTCCCATGTCAAACGTGCATCCATTCTATGGGCTACCTACACATAGCTCTGAGGTGGATGTACACATATGTGCAAGTAGCTCTGCATGGAGGATACACTGTTCTGTTTGAATAAGCCCTTACAGCATTCGCTGAATCCTGCTAGCAGCAATCCCTCTGAACAGTTTTCTGAATGCAATGCATAAACTGTGCCCAACTGAGTATCTTTGCACTGAACTCGGCGAAACTGATACAGGTGGGGTTCTGTCATTCATTCCTGCCTAAAAGAGTAAGACTAACATATTTTTGTTTTAAGGAATTACACCATGCTATAAGGAAATATAAAATGAATTACACACCAGGGACTGATGTGCACTTCATCTAATGTTAAACTAGCCACTTTGTAGCATTTATAAAAGTATCTGGTTAAAGTCTTACTTCTTTATGTATCTACAAGGGTGGCATAATGATCAGCATCTGCAGAGGATAACAAGAGCAACTACTGAATTTAAACATTCCGTAGCAAGCTCCAAATACTGCCAAAATTCACTCAGCAACTGAGCTACAAATTGATGAAATTGTTTTCACAAAGACCTTTTGTTGGCTTCCATTCAAGTTTTTATTACTTGCAGTAAAAATGCCTATAAGGCAGACCATAGACAGTGCAAATTTCTTTACCCCTGCAACAATAGGTTGGCGAAAAAGAAATTTGCAAGATTCCCCCATCAACACAGACAGTACTGAAAGGGAAATCCCTCCAGCCGAGACTTTGTGGTCTCCCATGGGTTGCAGGAAAGAAAATTGCTCGATTCCCCTTTCAACGCAGTCAGTGTTGAGGGAGGAATGCCCCCTGCTGAGCCACTATGTTCTCCCGGCAGGGGGAAGCCATCCTTTAGCTATGCCACTATAGAAGCTGCTAGCCATAGCCAAGTAAAATTTGTCAGGCTGGTTGTACCCAAGTTGATCTATCAATTAACTTGGTACAGTCATGTGTCTATGTGTCACGTGTCTACCCATACACAGTTCGAACCTCAGCCGGTTCAGCAAGCGTCTATGGCCGGCCTAAGAGTGATTCTGTCAAAAAGTAGTTTATGTGACCTGGCCCATAGTATCAACTCTGCCTGGGTTTATGGCAGGCTCCACCCAACGTAACATGTCATGAAGACATACATTTTGGTTAAGAGGCTGACTGACACCAGTTCTGTGAGTTGCTAGTTTAGCTTGGTGACATATCTATGCAACATGGCTGTCCAAGCAGATCAGCAGAAGGGACTGGCATGATTTTGAATTGGGATACTATAAGAAACGCCTGGAAAAAGGGCCCTGCCCACAAGCATCATAAATATGTAGGGCGGGAATCTGGAGCAGGAGACATTAAGAAAAAATATGGAATGCCACTTGTATCATTTAACATCAAGAGATTTAAAGAACAAGGGAAATATCTACAAGAAGACAGACCATTGAGAAATCAATTAGAATAGAATAAAGCAGAGTGTGTGAATACATATCATTATATGGAGGTAAATAATGATTGCTTTCAAAGTTCCTAAACAAAGTGAGGTTAGCGCCATTGATTAAAGACAATCAGCATGCAGTTGTAAGTAAAGTATTTACCTTGGATGAGTGATGAGAAAAGGGGTTAGTAGGTGGATGTCCTCTGTAAGCAGAGGCAGATGGAGAGCAATACAGAGACTCAGGCTAAAGAAGAAAAGGTCAATAAGAAAGGCATTACAAAGGTCAATTAGAATGCCACTAGAAAGGCAGCATTTAACACCTCAAATGGACCCAAAGGTATCACAGCACATGCAAACACTAACAAACAGAAAAGCAAAGAAATAGCAGAGAACTGCTGCTGCATGGTGGTAAACTGGTCCTCTCATGGCTTAAACTTGCCTGCAGTGGTGGCGAGACATTTGTTTAGTGCCAATACTTAAAGCTTAGAGCAGGAACCATTCTAAAGCAGAAGCCCCTGCTTAATAAATGACATACACATACATCTTTAAGAACCCACTGACATAAGATGATGCTTTCGGCTACAGCAGATAACAGTCTATAAGTGTCATGATCATCTCACCACTCTCATAGGGAACATTAGCAAACTGAAAATGACTTTATATGGAGTGCTCTGCTGTGAGAAGTGTTAAAAGGTGCTCTAATCATGTCTTCTGTAAAGTCCACCCTCCTATGTCAAAGGGTTTCTTCTGAATTATGCTAATTTTGGCCTGCTAGGTCACTGACAAAACTTAGCATGATGGCATTCTGCACTGTTAGTCCCCATTCGCACATGAGTGTTTTGTAGCTGGAAGATCAAAGCTCCAAAATGCTCAACCAGTCAAAATCCTAGGCTTTTAAATGTTATCATTTCACATTTTACAGTTCAGATGCTGGTAGCCCAAGCCCTGAATCTCCAATAGGCCCAGGAGCTACTTTTAAGCAAAATTGGGAGTTTTTATACACACTGATTTTAAAAGGACCTCGCAAAAAAAAAAAAAAACAGGCACTCCAATATTGAAAATGACTATGGGGACAAATAATGCATAATCATGTTTAAAAAAGAAAAAACTACTTGTAAGCAACTTAACAGCAAGAGGCAACAAAAACATGCAAAAAAAATTGTAATGATTCACAAAATAACACGTAAAATCACCTACATACACAACTCTCTAGTGTAAATGAGTGCCAAAACTGATTTACATGGGGAACATTTTTGTAGCTGCACGCATCATATGATCATAAAAATAAATATACTAATTTGAACTCTATACAGTACATACACGCAGCAAAAGCATGGCACAAGAAAACTGCTTAGAGATCAGTGTCCCTAAAGTCCAGTAACCAAATATCTCTGAGGAAACGTTTCCAGGACTTCTCTTAATAGAACAGTCGTTTTATTTACTGATCACATGATAAAATCACCTCTGCAAGAAAATTCTTACAACATGACTTACTGAGGGTAGCTGAGAAGCACTTGTATGGATAACTGACATATTCTGTCCATCATACCCATGCAGTAACAGAATAGTAAAACATAACTAGGATGACAAGGAGAACATATGTTTTTTTTTCCCCATATACAACTACAAAATGGCATTTTATCAACTCAGTGATAGCAAAAGAAATGAATGGTTAATAAAATAAACATGCAAATGTGCCAACAAGTTTAAATATTTCAATGTACTTACCCTAGGTCTTGTAATGATGCTTTGAACAAGAAAGACAACAGGGTTGCCTGCTTTTCTTATAGCTTCTACTGCCTGCTCATGGCTTGCATCTCTTAGATCAATGCCATCAACCTAAACAATAAGGGACATTGGTTATTAAGGACAGCATGTAGTCATCCAGTAAGACTCAACATGACTGACTCCTAGATATCATATTTAAAAAAAAAAAAAAGGGTAAAGCGGTAGTAAAATAAAGATGTCCTCCTGTTTAAAGAAAAGTAAACCACCTACAACAGAAAAGGAAAAAAAAAAAAAAAAAGAGCGAAAACATCAACAGTAACAAAAAAGGCATCCCTCCTGCAATTACTTTACCGATGCATCAATTCCCTTATTAACGTTATAAATAGATGTCAGTAATAGGCTTTGTACAACAAGTCTGAGTTCAACAGCTTTGTGCTGTAAGTAATTTTCTAAACAGGTTTACTGGTAGGATCTATACCTATAACTGGGTTTTTCCAAGTTAATCTAAAGCTTATGCCAGTCTGTCCGCTCATTAAAAGCAAACAGAAAAAGACAGCTAAAGATTCCAGGTAGTAATCTTGTTGAGAGAAATTACTGTCCTGCTCAGCCCATCCAACAGACTAAAGCTGTCCATACATACAGAGATATTTTCTTTTTTCACTGAGCCTGTAGGCTCAATGGAAAAAAACAGATCCTTCCATCTAAGCTAGGGATCTCCAAACTTTGGCCACCCAGCTATTGCGGAATTACACGTCCAAAATTGCATTGGAAAACTGTGACATTCACAGGCATGACTAGGCATGATGTGAATTGTACCTTCTGAATAACTGGAGGGCCATTGTTTGGAGACCCCTGATTCTAAGCTATCCAGTGCACATGAACAAATCTTCCATTCCAGCTATTGGAAGCCCCACTGGCTGTCAAATACCAGTACAGCGGCTGCATCTAATTGGAAGCACCCGCACTTCAGCCAAAACCTTTTTCAGCAGGCTTCTCCAACAAAAGTCAGCCAATGATCTATGCTCATCAAACAGAGCTGGGCCACCCACTGAGTGGATTTTGGCAGGTTTCTCACAAACTGGCTGAAGTTTGAATAGTGTATGGCTGGATTTAGGTGTATTTTTACAAAAGAAAACACAAAAGTTTTGCATGGAATGTAAAATCAGCTAAAAGTGTCTGCTGCAGTTGTGAATGGTAACCAATCAGCTTCTGTAAAAAATGGAGGGTTGGGACTTTAAATGAGATGCGATTAGCGATATGCGATTAAGTATATATATGGGAAAAAAAAAAAATCCATAATGACCAGGCTCAAAAATACCAAACCAAGAAGCACAAACCAAATTAAACTGTCTAACTGTGTGTAATTAAAACAGAGGTTTAGTTGCAGAGATTTGCAAATACCTGGGAAGCTGCAGGCCAAGCGTCAAGGCACCCAGGTATTTGCAAATCTCTGCAACTAAACCTCTGTTTTAATTACACACAGTTAGACAGTTTAATTTGGTTTGTGCTTCTTGGTTTGGTATTTTTGCGCCTGGTCATTATGGATTTTTTTTTTCCATATATATATACTTAATCGCATATCACTAATCGCATCTCATTTAAAGTCCCAACCCTCCATTTTTTACACCCTTACAGGGATGGAGGCCTGTGGTGGTGCATACCACATGCCTCATAGAAAAGTCCCAACCCCTCTTTATTTTTCCACCAATCAGCTTGTTCAATTAGCCTTTGACAAAACAAAGCTGGAAGCTGATTGGCTGCCATGGACAGCTGAACCAGATTTTGCACTCTCCAGTTTTAGTAAATAAACTCCTATGGCCCGGATTCACAGAGAGTGGGCACACATTTACACCGGCGTAGCGTGCACACATAAGCTACACTGGCGCAGCGCAGAGAGGCATGCACTGTATTCAGCAAGCTATTGCTCACCAAGATACACCAGCGTAGAGTATTTTCGAAGGAGGAGGCCAGCGTAAGTGGGAGTGACCCCATGCAAATGATGGTCTGAGCATGGTGCAGTGTTTTACGCCCGGCGTATCACAAACGTGCATGCGTAGTGACGTAGTCGTGACAAGGACGCATGAAACAGCACCCTTATGCGCATGTTCACAACTACGCCGGCACAACTGCCTAAGCTACACCGGATCACTACGTACGCCGTGAACGTAATGTACACCCAATACGCCGGCCTGTGTTCTCTGGGGCAGACCTTTGCATGTCTATTGCTGGGTTGCGCCTCATCTATGGGGGATAACTTTACGCCGGACGTACACTTACGCGCACCGCGCATAGCCTGCGTCGGGCGCACGTACGTTCGTGAATCGAAAAAATTTGAATGCCTAATCAATGGGAGAAGCAACATGCGTCAAAACCATATTTGCGCCCACGCTACGCGGGTGTAAGCAAGATACGTCGGGGTAGGATGGCCTGTTTTTGAACGTATGTTGGTTTGTGACTCTGGCGCACACATACGCCGGGCGCACATTTGCACCACGTCAGCGTAAAGTGATTTACGTCGGCGTAAGTGCTTTGTGAATCCGGGCCTATATGTTTATGGAAATAATAGGGCACACTTTTAAAAAACAGTTTTTAAAACTGTAGGCATACCATGTATTTTAACACAGTCTGATTTTTAAAGTGGCACTGACAAGCTGCATTGCTTCTAAGGGCCCTTTTACACATGCGGACAGTATGTCCATATTTCACCCATCCCTGACATACATTAATCCCTATGATCCCCCTGATTTCATTGGTCCCCGCTATGGTCTGATTCTGCAGACAGAGGAAAATCATATTTTTCCATCCATCTGCAGAGGGGATCGGTGAACATGGACAGATGGTCCGTGTTCATCCGATTCCCCCATAGGGGAGAGCGGAGATCCCTGTGCAGGGATCACCCTGTCAACTGCCAGCTGAGCGGGGATCAACAGAGTGATGCCCGCTGAGCGGGGATCAACAGAGCGATGCCTGCTGAGCAAGCGGGTCTTAACAGTACAGATCCTCATGGGATCTGTACGTGGGAAAGGGCCCTAAAGGGTTCCACCTTCATCATAAACGGAGCATAGCAGAGACGGATGTCAGTGGATGTTCATCCGCTGACATCCGCTATCCTATAGGGATACATGTATGTCCATTTTTCATTCGAAAACGGATGGAAGAAAAACGGACATACGGAACGTCCATGTGAAAGAGCCCTTATGGATCAGTACTACTATGTTTTTTTTTTTTTATTTCTGTGCCAACAAACCTATTTTCTGCACCACCTCCTAAGTTGAGTGTAAATGGAGGTCAACGCATAGTCACAAAAAAAAAAAAAAAACGATATAGTGTGACCAGGAGACTTAAAAACAATTTTTTTTTTTTAGTGTCTATGCGTTGGCCTACATTTTACAAGATCATTAAAATGCAGATCAGCATAAAATTGATGGAAATGTACATCCACTTTTCCTGCATTTTCCTGTCGGTGTGAACTCAAAAAGTCCTGAAGTGATTCAGCATGGCTTATTTTTCTGACTAAAGTGCCACTTTAAGGAGGAGGAGATTCATGAGAAAATGGATCTCTACAACCCCAGAATGTTAGGTTCTTCTTCTTCTCTCTTTTTATCAGGGTTTGGCTCTGCTCTCTTGCTCATCATTTTATTCTATTCTTCCTGTATGGATATATGAACAGTCGCTATGTTGCTCACTTTCACTATGTAAATGCAATATATTCTTTTTGGATAAATATTGGAATTAAAAAGTGTAGGAGAGGTATTGCTGTATTATGCTTAGTGCGATATGACATACATTGATATTGGTAACTATTGTATTATTATTATAATGATACAGGATTTATATAGCGCCAACAGTTTATGCAGCGCTTTACAACATAAGGGCAGAGAGTACAGTTACAATACAGGAGGAATCAGAGAGCCCTGCTCATTAGAGCTTACAATATAGGCGGTAGTGTCAAGAGATACAGAAGATAATAGCTGTGGGGATGAGCTGTTAGAGAAAAATAAATATACAGTTGTTAGGCGGGGGCAGAGCAGGCCTCTCTGAAGAGAAGAGTTTTCAGGAATCTAAAAGTGAAAAAAGTAGGAGATTGACAGATTGGGGTAAGGAGTTCCAGGGAATGGGAGAGGCTTGGGATAAGTACCAGAGGCAAGAGTGGGAGGTGACAAGGGAGCTAAAAAGCAGGAGGTCTTAAGAGGAATAAAAAAAACACTTTGGTTGGTATTTTGAGACTAGAGCTGGCTATATATTATACAGTTTTCATATTTCCTTTAGATTTACCTTCAATTATGTGGGTAAAAGGGCCTGCCTGATTGTATACAAATTGAAAGCATCTAGGGTTGACCTCATATCATATGTTTTTGGTAATTATAAACGGAAAATTATACAATTTATGGCCAGCCTAGGTCAGTGATGTAGCTGGAGTCCGAGTTGTGGATGGCTTTGTAAGTTGTTAGCATTTTGAATTTAATTTGTTGCGCGAGAGGAAGCAAGGGGGGGGGGGGATTGAAAGAGAGGAGTAGCAGACACTAAACGGTTGGTAAAATGAATGTATCTGGTAGTAGCATTCATGGTGGACTGAAGGGGGGATAGTCTATGTAAAAAAGGTAGGCCGATGAGGAGTGCGTTGCAGTAATTAAGATGAGAGACGATAAGAGAGTGAACAAGGAGCTTTGCAGCATCATTGATTAGGAGGGGGAGTATTTTGGAGATCTTACAGAGGTTGAGGGAGCAAGCTTTGCACAGTGATTGGACGTGGGGCCAAAGGGATAGTTCAGGATTACACCTAGTACCTTGGCATGTGGGGACAAGTTAATAGTTGAGCCGTTAATCTTGACAGAGAAGGAAATAGTGTCCATAGACTGAATACAATGTAATTGTAAAAGCAAATAATTCTTCTAGTAGTGCCCTTAAATCGAAACAAAAAATAGTTGGGAGTACGCTTGCTGGCCGCAATGAACACATTTTTTGTTCATACGTTTTCTCTAGTCCCAGCTTGGAGATCTGAGTGGTTGCTATAGACAAAACTTGATTCCAGTGTCACAATATAGCTAATAATAAAAGTGCTTATAAGCTTTTTTTCCCCACTGGTACCTACTCGAATAAAATAAAAAAACTGTGAGAACAGTTTATAATGATAAACATTTAACGTTTGCCAATGCTGGTATGAACATTTCAGAGAAACATATTACATAATCACTTTTAAAAAGCAAATGCGTAAACTGTACCACCAAGACTGGCAGTATGGAACAGTAAGATGACATGCTTTTTCCCTGACACCAGCACTTGAAGGGTTAACACCCACACACATGGTGTTCTAAGGCATTCAGCAATGACGGTTACATATGCCTGCACATTACAATGGTCTTCCAGATGGTACCTCTACAATCCTATCTCCAGTTTTCAGAGTTCCATTTTTGCCTGCAGGACTGTCCTCTAGAATGTGTTTGATGAAGATTCCTCTCATCACTTCCCCGTTGCTTAATCGGCTTCCCATGCCTCTGCCACCGACAATGCTGATCCCCAGAGATTTACCAGGCTCCCTCCAAAGCTCTACCCTGTGAGGATAAAGAGAGAAGAAAGAAATGCTTTGGATTATACACGTTCAGCCCTCATGTTGTAGACAAAACCAAGACTTTGTATTTAGGGATTTTCAGAGTATACAGTGAGGACAAATAGCAGTATAAACCTTCTTGGGGTATTCCAGTTGCTGAATGCTGCATGTTCCAGTTCACTTTCTTCCCCTTCCCCTTCCTCACGCTCAGGTAGCTCTGGAGCATCACTGGAAAAAAATAATCACAAGCTGCTTTCATTTTTGTTTACAGTCAATGGTGCTTTATTTTCAAGTTCTACTGCTATGATGCAAATGAAAGCTATCAAATAGAATTGCAGTAAAACAATCCAAATTCAGCACAGAAACTAAAAGCAGGTGCCAAAAGGTGTCTTCACAAACTTTCATTCATTTTATACATCACCCACAGAGCCCTATATCTGTGTCAGTCAGTATGTCAGGGTAACTTCATGCTTCCTGGAGCACTGCCATGTTCTCCTCCCTGCACGTAATTGAATTACTTTAAGGTCTTTACTTAAATAGTTTAATTTAACTACAGGTTATTTTTAGTCTCCTTTATAATATAATAAAGCTGGCCATAGAATTTTAGAACCTTGGCAAGTTCAGCAGGAACCGGTCGAGATTCAAACCATGTATGGGCATGCTAAATGCACCCAAGTTGATTGGTCCATCAACCTGGGTACAACCAGCCGATCGGATTTTACATGCGATTATCGCTAGTGGCTATAATAGACGCTAGCAATAATCACTGTGTTCTCCTGGCAGGGATGGCTCCCTCGCTGGGAGAACACAAAGGCTCCGGGATTCCTCTATCAACACTGGATGCTATTGGGGGAATCAAGCGATTTTCTTTCCTGCAACCCATTGCTCCGTCTATGGCTGTCGTTTTAGAGAGATGTATGTCCTTCAATAACAATCAATATTTTTTTTCAACTCTTCCTGAATTCTTCCTGAACCTATAAGGCAACCTAATAATTCCTTTTTACTTTCCTGTTTTACAAAGAATGTTTCAAGTGTAAACTGCTGTGTGGGTCTGCTGGGGAGCCTTCACCTCAAGGTTCTTTCTAAATGGGACAGAGACAGCCAAATGGATAAAAATGTAGAACCTGACATTTTTTTCCTCTCTCTATTGCCTCGTACACACGACCGGTTTTCCCTTTAGAAAAAAAAAACGGATTGGTTTTCCCGACAGAATTCCACTAAAGCCTGCCTTGCATATACATGGTCACACAAAAGTTCAGTGAACTTTTGACTGCCAAGAACGGGGTGATGTAAAAGACTACGACGAGCCAACAAAATGAAGTTCTATGCTTTTGAGCATACGTCAAATTGTTTCGGAGCATGCGTGTTTTTTTCCCGTCGGAAAAGCATACAGACAAATGGTTTTCCCGCTAGGATGTTTTCCTGACGGGAAAAAAGAGATCCTGCCTTTTTTTTTCTGTCAGCTTTGCCATCGGAAAAATTTCTGGTCAAAAGCTCTCATCACAGTTTTTCCCGACGGGAAAACCGGTCGTGTGTACTGGGCATATGTCTTTGTGCCTTTCTTTCCTGGGGACTCATATTCCCCACATATTGTGCATGTCTGTAAAAATTAAATAAAAGTGAGACATCTTCCCAATAGAATCCCAAACACCAAAAAAATTTGCTTTTCACAACTCATCAACAAAAAATGAATAAAAAATTAGCTGGAGCTGGAATTTCATATGGAGAGACTGCATTCTCATGCAACACATCTGTAACATCTTTTGTAATACCATTGCATAATCCTTCCACAAATAATTTTCAGTACCAATTTTTTTTAAATACACATTTCAAATTGTTAATAACATCTTAATAAACCTGCAGAATTGTGGTGGCTGGATATCCACAATGCACTGTAGTTTTAGAACAGGGAGCACCAGACAGGTAAGCATACAGCACCTCCTTTTACAGGCTGGGCTTATGTTTACTTTGACCCCACAATCACAGTACCTTAAAGATACACTGAAAAACGTCACTCATGTTTTTTGCAAAGGGGTCCTAACCATGCACAAAATTGAAAATACAGCCCATGGCTCTACCTAGCCTCAGCACAGAATGTATGGTTAAGCTGTGTTGTCTTACAAAGGGGTAGGGTTATGGGCCAAGCCGAATATGACAAAGCTTTCAGTGGAAATACAAATAGTTCAAGAGCTGTCTTTTCAGCTATCAAACAGAACACTTTATCGGTTCAGCCACATCTTTCATTATGGGATTTGTACTTTTTGTGCAAAACTCTACTTTAAAAAAGCTAGATTGCCTTGTCACTGATTGTCTTGTTTCGCCAAGTCAATGGCATACTGGATCGTTCTTGATAACAGCAGCTTCCTTCTTTTTTTTTTCATAATATACTTTTTATTAATAGGATGTTCTAGTTTGGCTTGATAAAATATTTGGTTTTAATTATCACTTCTCACCTATTGTTCTGTACAGGCAAAGGTTCAAATGATAGTGTTCCTTCACTAAGTTGGCCAATACTTGATCGATATTCTTCAAAACTCTCACTTGGAACATATGTAATGCTACAAAAAAACGCACACTATTAGTGCAAACACTGGAGAATAAAATGGTTGTATTGTGTAAATCAACAAGATAAAATAAATGAATTCACAGATGTACACATTTATACATGAGGGGATGACAATAAAAAGTAAACAAATGCCTTACCAAATCAACTTACCCAAAAATGTTATAGGGAGCTTTGAATTTTTTATTTTTTTTTGGTTCTCACAGTTCAGTGTTACCTGGATACATGTATCTTATAAACCCAAAAACTAAAGACAGGAGATCGTATTTATATATGACAATGCAAAGTATATGTTACTGTTTAATTTTTGCTGTTTTCATCCATCTATAAGTAACATCAACAATGTGTGCAAAGGGCCTGGGCCTAAAGTGGAAGTCCAGTCAAAACCTAACTAAGCCTAAACCTGTCTCCATCCCTATTCAAATTCCTATACCAACTACCCTGCAAAGATAAGGGCCCAGATTCACAAAGCACTTACGCTGACGTAAGTGCAAATGTGCGCCGGCGTATGTGTGCGCCAGACCCACAAACCAACATACGCCTAAAAACTGGCCACCCTACGCCGCTTACCCTACGTAGCTTACATACGCCGGCGTAGCGTGGGCGCACTTTTCGTCTGGACGCATGTTGCTGCTCCCATTGATTAGGCATTCAAACATACAAATGAGGGAAATACGGCGATTCATGAACGTACATGCGCCCGATGCATGCTACGTGAGGTGCACGGTAGTTGTACGTCCGGCGTAAAGTTATTTTCCATAGATGAGGTGCAACCTCATGCAAAGGTCTGCACCAGAGAACATAAGCTGGCGTATTGCGTTGGACGTGTGTCTGGCTGGGCGTACATTAAGTTCACGGCGTACGTGGTGATCCGGCGTAGCTTAGGCAGTTGTGCCGGCATGGTTGTGAGCATGCGCATAAGGGTGCTGTTTCAAGAGTCCACGTCACGGCAACGTCACTACGCATGTGTAGTTCATGATACGCCGGGCGTAAAACACTGCACCATGCTCAGACCATCATTTGCATAGGGTCACGCCCACTTCCACCTACACCGGCCTGTACCCTCGAAACCTACGCCACGCTGACGAAGCGCTGGGAGCAATAGTTTGCTGAATGCAATGCTTGCCTCTCCACGCTACGTTGGGGTTGGGTACGGCATTTGCGCTACGGCGGCGTAATGTGCACCCACTCTCTGTGAATCTGGGCCAAGAGGTCTATACCTACCTAATCTAAGGGCGCTCTGGTCCAATCACTGGATTATCTCCCAGCGCTGGCTTCAGGACAGTGGACAACAGAAGTCCTATAGTAAGTCTATTGCCTAGTACAAGCGATCGGATTTCCATCTGACAAAGCCGTGGAATATTGTTCGAAGGTCGTTGGCCGTGAACTTGTTCTGCATACAAATATAAAAACTTTGTCGGCTAACAAACAAGCACTATGCTTTGGGAAACTTCTGCTAATGTACTCTTATGGTGAGCATTGCTTCTGAGCATGCGTGTTTGTACTAGGGTTGTCCCGATAACGATACTAGTATCGGCACCGATACTGAGCATTTGCACGAGTACTAGTACTCGCGCAAATGCTCCTGATGCTTCACCGATACTTTTTTGGGGAGCGAAGAGCGGGCTAAGAGGGGGCAGAGAGTGGGCCTGAGAAGGGGCGGAGAGTGAGCGGAGAGCTGGACAGCTTTCATTTCAATAGCTGTGTGTTCCCTGCCGCGCATTGTCATATATAGCCCCTCCCCCTTGTCCGGGCACTTTGATAGACAGATCACCTGTCCCAGGATTGGACGGGTGATCTGCCTATCAAAGTGCCCGGACAAGGCGGAGGGGCTATATATGACGACGCGCGGCAGGGAACACACAGCTATTGAAATGAAAGCCGTTATGTTCCCCGCACGCTTATCAACTAAACGGTGGTGGCTCTCTTTGCCTATACAGGTATGCCACTGGGGACCTACACATGGCTGCATTTGGGCACACAATTGGGGACACAAGGCTGCATTTGGTGACACAAGGCTGTATTGGGGGCACATGGCTGCATTGGGGACATAAGGCTACACATGGCTGCATTTGGGGACACAATTGGGGACACAAGGCTACACATGGCTGCATTTGGGGACACATAGACACATTTAAAAAAAAGTATCGGTAATCAGTATCGGCGAGTACATGGAAAAAAGTATCGGTACTTGTACCGGGACAACCCTAGTTTGTACTTTGGACTTCTGTACACACAATCGGATAATCCGACATCACACATTTGTAGTCGGAAAATTTTAAAGCATGCTATCCCACATTTGTTGTAGGAAATTCCGATAATATCCTGCCATCACACAATTTCCGTCGATCACGTGTACAAGGCATATATGTGACATCACTGTCCAGGCATTGCAGCAGTTGTCACTCATTTGCATGAATGGAAAGATCTGTTTCTGCTGACTGAACTAAAAAAAAACTAAAAAAATAAATAAGTGTATGGTCAGCTTTAGGTGGGAAGTAGAAAAGTGCATCTACCACCTTTTTTTTACCACCTGTATAAAGGAAGACTTAATGTTTGTAAAATGAAAAATCCAACTGCTTTCAGACACTTTGACTAGCTTTATAATAGCACATGTGTTGGGAAATTAATGGTCAATCTTAAAGATTTGTTTTGCATAAAAAAAACCTTGTGCTACTTATGTAGTCAACCGATTAAAAGTAAGCATTAGACACCAGCAAGGCATCTAAAACGATTCAAATGCTAAAACATCTTGTTTATTGGATATGAAGCAGTTTTGAGGATACACTTGCTGTCTGTATCTACAGTATGTGAAAAAAAATCCATACTTGTAATCCTTCTTTAACCACTTCCCGCCCTGCCAATAGCCGATTTACGGCCGGGAAGTGGTTATGAAATCGTGACTAGACGTTCTCAACTAGACGGGCGCACAGCGCGGCGATCGGTGATGCGGGGTGTCAGTCTGACACCCTGCACCTCCGATCTCGGTAACGAGTCTCCGGCGGAGCCTCGTTACCACGTGATCAGCCGTGTCCAATCACGGCTGATCACGATGTAAACAGGAAGAGCCGCCGACGGCTCTTCCTCACTCGCGTCTGACAGACGCGAGTACAGGAGAGCCGATCAGCGGCTCTCCTGACAGGGGGGGTTCGCGCTGATTGTTTATCAGCGCAGCCCCCCCTCGGATCGCCACACGGACCACCAGGGAGTGCCCACACTAGACCACCAGGGAACTTAGAAATAAAAAAAAAGGACAAAAAAAAAAGGACAAAAAAAAAAGGGGCAGTAAAAAAAAATGATGCCAACACATGGGCACTGATTGGCAACATTGATCCATCAGTGCCACCCCTCAGTGATCATCAGTGCCACCCCAGTGTCTGTCAGTGCCACCCCACAGTGCCAATCCATGCTCAGTGCCCACCTGTGCCACCTATCAGTGCCCATCTGTGCCACCTATCAGTGCCCATCTGTGCCACCTATGAGTGCCCACCTGTGCCGCCTATGAGTGCCCACCTGTGCCGCCTATGAGTGCCCAGTGCTGCCTATGAGTGCCCATCAGTGCCGCCCATGAGTGCCCATCAGTGCCGCCCATGAGTGCCCATCAGTGCCCCATACCAGCGCCGCCTATCAGTGCCCATCAGTGCTACCTAATCGGTGCCCATCAGAACTACCTCATCGGTGCCCATCAGTGCCACCTCATCGGTGCCCATCAGTGCCACCATATCAGTGCCCGTAATTGAAAGAGAAAACATACTCATTTACAAAAAAATTAACAGAAACAAATAAAAACTTTATTCGCTCTATTTTTAGTTGTTGCGCAAAAAAAAAAAAATCGCAGAGGTGATCAAATACCACCAAAAGAAAGCTCTATTTGTGGGGAAAAAAGGACGCAAATTTTGTTTGGGTGCAGTGTAGCATGACCGCGCAATTGTCATTCAAATTGCGACAGTGCTGAAAGCTGAAAATTGGCTTGGGCGGGAAGGTGCGTAAGTGCCTGGTATGGAAGTGGCTAAGAGGACATTTCTCTCACATTGTTCCAGTTGAATCTAGATAAAAATAAGTGAAGGGAAATCTCCTCAATGGGATACTGACATAAAAAACAAAACAAAAAAAAACAAAAAAACTGTGAGGGGCAGTAAACATATCATAAAAAATAAAAAGGAATGCAGAGCTAAAATTACTTATTTGTAGAGAAATTTTAGTGATACAACATATGTGAAGACAAACTTCTAAGTCCAATCAAGGAAAATGTGAAACACACCTTGTGGGTTTCTTTTTCCACAGTAAACATATCATAGTTACAGGCTCTTTTCTTCCCTCAATGATCGGTACTGATCACTCACTGTGTTCATTCAAAACTGAAGAATAGTAAACACTGGGTGAATTCAATATAGCTGCTGCTCCACTTTTCTGGTGTATTTAATCCCTCTTGTTGTTGTCAAATTCATGAAGCATTTGTGAGACTTGTGGTTCTAACAGCAACTCAGGTGGTTCTGAAATTAGGCACTTGTACTTGGTGTCACATTGAATGTACTACCTTTACATTGAGTCACATAAAAGTGGAACTATTTGCTCTTTTGGCATACAGGGATAAAAACCGGCTCAGAACAGATTTTTGCAAAAGTGTGTCTTATGCAGTCTAAAAGTGGTGCAGTATGAGCCAAATTCAAGTACAAGTTCTAGACAGGTATATGAAATTGGCACATTCTTCACCACTTTTAGAATACATGAGAGACACTTTAAAAAAAGTCTGCCGGAACCACACAGGCAGTGTTTACTATGCTTCAGCTTGTGAATGAATAGAATGGCTCTGTACAGAGCTCTCCCTGTTTATTCAGTGAGCGCAGAGAAAGGGATTCGGGATCTGTGAGCTCTAAATGAGCAGGGCCCTCTGATCCTTCCTGTATTGTATTGAATTGTATTGTAACTGTACTGTCTTCCCTGATGTTGTAAAGCACTGTGCAAACTGTTGGCACTATATAAATCGTGTATAATAATAATCTGTGCCCTCCAATCCGTTTCTCTGACTCAAAAGTATGTTTAGAGCTCTGATGTTTCACCAAAGCCCCCCTCCCAAACAGGGCTTTTTTTTTTTTTTTTAAATAATAGCAATTATGATATTAATAAAAAACAACTAACTAGTACCCACCAGCAATATATGCAGTGCCTTGGTGGGTGGGCTTTAACACAGAGCCGCCGCACATACTGTATGCATTCATGGGGGAACAGCTTCTTTTTTTTTTTTTGCTGAGGGCATTCTCATTGCGTACCTTCAGTACAATAACTAAGCTGTCAACGGGGGGGCTCCTGATGCATACTTGCGGTCACATGACTGCTGTAACAGCCAACTTCACCCCTAAATTACCTGTAACTGCTTTTGGTATAGTTACTCAGAACAAAATGTATTCCTTAGTATAACCATAATTATAAGTATAATTTTCAGGACATTGCCAATATAATTTTTTTTTTAACGGAATGTGTTTAAAAGGGAGCCTGCATTCCATGTTTTACAGTAAAAGCTTCACTTTGTTATTGGGCCTAATTTATGTTTTTTCCCTTGCCCCTGTCATTCTACTGCCCAATGTGGCCTGTATGGGTAACCTCATTTGGATAGATCCGTGGCAATTGGTGGAACTTAAGCTGGTTACACACTGGCTGAAAGCTGAATTTTTTGGCCCATGTGTACAACTACGTGTCCAACAGAAGAAAGAGCATGCTGGAAAACCAGCACCTGATCAGCTCTCGCAGCTATTGACAGTCCCCCGTCAGAACACAAAAGCTCAGCGGCGAGATCGGCAAATCATCAGATGTGTTAGTATGGCGATCGGTACATTTTTTTTTTTTTCGTTCAGCCTGCTGGGTTAAATAAAATAAAATGTATATGAGGTACTCGCCATTAGCCATTAACTTGGGCAAATCATTGCACAAAAAGGTTTAGCCTACCAGTACAGTACACTGCTGTTCTCCGATAATGCCACGGTAGTACTAAAAACCTGTTCAACCAACTACTCATATAAATAAGACAACAGTGGGCCAGATTCTCATAGAATTCCGGCGGCGTAGCGTAACAGTTACCTACGCCGCCGCTTTGCTGGAGCAAGTGTTATTCTCTAGCAGCATTTCGCTCAAATCGAAAACAATTCAATGTGATGCTTTTCATCTAAAGGACGTACATTTTCTCAATGAAACGACGTTAGACGCCAGCCCCATAAATCGATGCAAACGACGTAAACGACCAATGAACTAACATGTCCGACGGGACACGACGGCATGCATAATTACTCCACATAGAGATACGCGGACGAAAACGACGTTTCTACTACTTCATTTGAATATGCTGTTGTGTATATTTTGCCGTCTGCCTCCATAAAGATACCAAAAAAAAAGGCGATCATATTTCTCCGTCGTAACGCCTCTGAAATCTGGCCCAAAACTAAACACCTTTTTTGTTATTAGAGCATCTCAGAAAACAAAATGTGATGCTTTTCATCTATAGATTAGAATAAAATGCAAATGACCAATGAACATGCATAATGAAATTTCTAGGCTGTTGTGTAATGCCGTCTGCCTCCAGTTACAAAAAAAAGGATTTTAATAGTCAAAAGGAATAATATGTTCTTTCTAATAAAGACCTGAAGAGCACTGCTCTGACAGAAGAATACACGTAATTTCCATTTGATTTCATATTATGTGCTAAATTGAATCAAGGGAGATAAAAATACCATGAAGCCCACCAGCACCTTAATCAAGCATCACAGCTGGTGGCTACCAACACAAGTGCTTTGGGAATTAGCCAGTAAACATGACGATATCACAGCTAAAATGAATTTGATCCACTGCCTGGCACCTGGGTTTTTTGACTGACATCCAATGAGTAGGAGTCAGATAAACAACTCATGAATGCATGATCAAGATTTTGCTTTCAATACAAAATGTGTTGTCTATAGGAGGAGGGGAGAAATGCTTTTTCTTCTGATTTTTGCTTAATAATAAAATCGAGGCTGAATGCTTAAAAGTAAAAAAGTTGTCATTTAAACTTTCTCTTTTACGTCTCACTTCATTTATTTACATCTCAGCTATAACATGTTTAGTTTGTATCATAAGCTTGATGTGGTCAGTCTAGACCAGTGGTTTCTCAGCTTTCACAGAGATTGTTTTTACACTGTCTTTTGCAAAGGTATAAACCAACAAAAGGAACGCCAAACCAGATTCATAAAGAAGTCCAAATCCGCTTCAGTCTCCTTTATGGATTTGGTCTGGCACCCCTTCTGTCGATTTAAAAGAGAAGTTTACCTTTTGGGAAAAATATAACAGAACATGCAGTGTCAGAGGAGAGGGTGGGTTGTTGCACCCCTAAATATGGGTGTAACATGTTTGAAAAGGTGAACTTAGCCTTTCAGCTTGAAGTGATGTTCCTGGGTACCTACTGGAGGGTAGGCCTGGTTGTATGTAGGCTGCTTAAACAGAGCCAGTGAGTTCTTTGAAAGACTGCTTAGGCATTAAAGTCCCAATGTGTCTTGTATGTATTCTTTGAACCTTATGCAAATGTTTGGGCATCCCTGGTCAAATTAAAGAGGAGTGTGGGAATCACAAAAAACAAAAATCATACTCGCCTAGATGGCTGCAGCACTGATCTCAGCTGCAGTTGTCCCCTGGAGACTGTAAGACCGAGTGATCAAAACACAGTTGATCGGTCAGCTCTTGGTCCTCAGCCTGCAGAGAGCTAGTGACTGTCAGTCACTGGAGCGTCGGGCTGTGGAGGGGGCAGGAATGGCTGGCTTAGACTCTCAGTGGCTCCCTGAGAGGCTGAGCCAGTTATTGGTCCAGGCTTCTGGGCAGATTCCAACCATATGGGATGTTTTTAGAGCCTAGACCAGCTCTGTAATGTCAGACAACCGCAGACTTTAGCCCGCTGTTGGCTAAAAACAGGTCAAAGCAGTGCAGAACTTGGTTCACTTCTGTAACCCACAGGAAAGTATAGCCAAAATGCGTTGGCCATATCTCTCCTTTAAAGGCTTGCTGAACTTTTCAAACAAAAAAAAATGAAAACAATATCTACAAGTAAAGATAAACAATAAATGTTTCTGCAAACTTTGACATTCAATTACGATTTACTGTGTTTGCTTAAAGGATCACTAAAGGAATTTTTTTTTTAGCTAAATAGCTTCCTTTACCTTACTGCAGTACTGGTTTCATGTCCTTATTGTTCGTTTTTGCTTTGAAGTTGCTGTAATCCTGCTCTGTTCTCCACACTTCCTGCTTGTCTGTTTCCTTATCACCACCATACTGGGAGCTTTCTCACGATGGTTTAAGCTGTCATTACTGTGTGTCTAAAACTTCCCAGAACCAATCAGATTAATTTTAAAAACAAAACACTGCCCTGGATTTGTTTGTTTTTGTTCTGTGTGTCTATTTCTACTTCACAGAAACATGAAGCCAGTTCAAAAGTAAAAATAACCTACAGGCACATTATATGATTGATTTTTATCTATTTTTAATCATTTTGAAAATGAATCAGTTAACTTTTATGTCTCTATACCCTGTAAACAGTCATTTCAGCAAAAACATTTTTTTCCTTTAGTGACCCTTTAATTTTATGGACTGGTTATAAAACTATTTAGAATGTACAAAAGTTTAAAGCCCATCTCCACACAAGACTAGCTTTAAGCACCCAGTCAACCAGTAGGAGTAACACTTCCTCTCGCAGAAATAAGAGCCTACAAACATTACCTGCAGTGTTTTATTTTTTATTCTTCATGAACGCTGTCCAGCCTAAGAGCCAGTTCACACAGAGGCGACTTGTCAATCTAATAGGAGCGACTCAGAAAAGGTTCCTGTACGACTTTGGGACGACTTCAATACAGAAGCAGATCGCCTTGCAAAATCGCTTGGCAATTACGGAATACTGCCTATTGTAACAAAAGGTGCTTGTGACACTACATTGACTGGGGTAGCTTCAGATTGGCCACGTTACAGGTAACTGTCTTTGTCAAAGTGGGGGGGGGGAGCTCAGGAAAAAAAGTGCACTGTAGCTGGACCAGAGCTTTCAGCTAAAGACTACTGCACTCAATGTAAGATCAGTGGTCTGACTCCACCTCGCTTCCTGCTGACTGCAGTGCTGTAGCAAGGGTAAACTATAAAGAAGAATAAACCGTAAGAAACGCAACACTTACTTTTTGAACCCAGGCGTCATTGATTTCTACAGGTTTTGAGCAGACTATAATTGGGCCTTAAAGTGGTTGTAAATGCTCATTTTTTTTCTCTTAAAATAATAAACATGGTATACTTGCCTGCTCTGTACTGTGTCAGTACCAATATTCCGGCCCTTACTGCTGGCATCGGGTTGCCTAGATACCACAACATGTATAGCAGTTGTCATGTTTCCATGGGGTACCCGATGTCGGAGTTGGTTGGGAAGCCCTCTGGATTCAGGTATCTGGTCTCGTTACGCCCCGCCACAACTGGGCATGTGTGGCTGGTGCTCCAGGTTGTACTTGTTTAGTGCAACCGAGGCTCCAGCCGAGCATGCGCAGTGGCACATTCACTACGTCAGGTGTATTACTTTGCAAAGGAACTGGGAGAGGAGCCCATTTGGGACCATATAAATGTGTGCCCCGACATTCACAACATACGAGGCATTTACCCTGTGAGGAGATGGATTGCCCTGCAAGCCTGTACATACATTTTTGACAGGTGAGGCTTTAGGATGCCACAGTTCTCATGTCCCATGCTTGGGCTTTGCCCTTTTCATCTGTTTGGTTGCTTCCTTTTTTTTGGGGGGGGGGGGGGGCTTTTCCCTCCCTCCTAATGTTTATTTTAATAAGGCCTCGTACACACGATCGGACATATCCGATGAAAACGGTCCGCGGACACACCATCGGATCAAATTCCCCGCCGCCGGACGGCGCGGTGACGCGGCGGTGACGTTGACGCCGCCACGTCACCGCACCAGGAAGTTAAACACTTCCGCGCATGCGCCAAATCCATTCGGCGGCGGCGCGGCGGCGGTGAGGGACGACATGTCTGCTGGTAAGTGTACTAACCAGCAGACATGTCGGGCGGACAGATTCCACCGGATGGATTTCAAAGCATGCTTTGAAATCTGTCGGGTGGAGAAATCTGTCCGCTAGCCCATACACACGAGCGGAGATGTCTGCTGAAACGGTCCATCGGACCGTTTTCAGCGGACATATCTCCTCGTGTGTACGAGGCCTTACAGATTTCCTTCTTTTTTTTCTGTACGGATTTTCGATTTTTAGAGCTAGTGATTATTCTTCTTGTATACATTGCAGGGTATGTCACCTGCATTATGTCCTTTGCTGTGCTCTGTGGGTGGTGGGTACCATTTTCTGTTTTTTTTTGTTTACTTTTGGCTGAAAATATTTTAATCATAAAACCTTTTTCTAGACCCACAGTCCAGTTTGTTGGGCTCCCCTCAAGATTATGTGCCTTCACCTTCTGCGGTGCCCTGGCCCAACAGAGGGTTGGTTTTCCATCTTTTGGGCAGTCCTCCTCTTGCACTCCTCTCCAGTGGTTGTTGGCGGCACCTGGGATGTCATTATTCCAGTTGTGAGTAATCTGATTTTTGCCGTTTATATTATGTTTTTTCTTTTTTTTTTTCTGATTTGTGTTAACCATTAATAATTTTGCCATTACCAGCACAGTATCTCCTGTGGAAACTTATCGCAAAACAGGTTGAAATTTTACAGCTACCGAAGTCCTATTGACATTAATGTTAATTACATATGTATTATTGTAATTTTGCTGTATGATTGCATTTAATGGACTAATAGCAGTATGTGTCTGGGATACCCCCCTTTGCCACATGTCTATTTTTATCGGAGTGATTTTTTATTTGAAACCAGTAAAATTAAAAACGTGAAAAAATGATTTGGTACATGAAAAAGTCGAATTGAACATTGCGTAGGTAAAAATAATTAATTATGTAGGCCAAAACAGTGTATAAATTATTGACAAATATTTTTATATAAAATTCAGCATTCTTACATATCTATTTATAAAAATAGGATTTTTGTACTTACCATAGATGATTTTTCTGGATTACAGTCTACTGTCGGTTTAAAAATGGAAATGGAAAGAAATCTGCCAGCCCAGGATGCCCCATCCTCTTCCCAGCATGACTGTTTGTAGCAAGTGTAAAAGTCATGCGTACTGGGCTAGTGCATAGCTCCGTTTTGTCATGTCTCAGCTCACCTCATCCATGTTTTCTTGTGACGGGCACACCACAGTGACACATACTTTTCTGTTACCCAATCCACAATCTAAGGCTGCAAACCTTATCCAGAGAACCAATCATCATATATATCTCAATCCAGACAGTGTAGTAAGATAGTTCTGAAACTTCAGCATGTTTTATAACTCCCAAAATATTTATAGCACAGCCCTTCTATGGACATATTTACTTTTTCTCAGATAATTTGTAGTGTTTCAAGTCCAGACACCCCTATGTCAGATCATATGGGAAAAAAACCTGGTACTCCTTCTTCCCCCTAAATAAAATAGACATCGGAAACCTCTCATGTTTATATTTGTTTTGAAGCTAATTTCCCGCTCGACCATAATATGGAAGTTAACAGTCTTTAAACCGTAGGGATGCAGAGATATGAATATTTATCACAAACTGTATCTAAAAAAAATTCATAAATGTAGAGACCTCCCAGCAGCCATCCCCCAGACAAGAAGACCATACAATTGGTCAGGGGCATCTGGCAACACCCCTTTTGACCCCAAAGAAAAGGGAGATGTCAGAACAGTTTGAGAGTTATCCTTTACCATCAAATCAGGAACATCTGCCAAGTTTGAGAACCGATTACACCTGGCTCATCGACCAGCTCTGGGACATTGATTGCAAGTATCATTCCTGCTCAATTCGACCTTAATTCTTTGTTGCCGAATCATGTCTTTATTTCTTTGAAAGACCTTTTTTCTGTAAATATTTTATTTGCACCAATTTTGACCTTTTCATTATTAAAACCTTATTTTGAAAAGTGTTAACCTTGTCCCTAAGCTCTTAATGCAAGCTAGAAAGAATCTCTTGAAGAGTGCTACTGTATAGGATAAATCCTCTTAACATTACTGCTTGTGGTGACAGTGTGTGTTGCAGACTGTATTGTATTGTTAGGGTAATATGATCTCCTGTGGTATATATTTGGTGTGAGTTTGTTCAAATAAACATTCCATGTTGCAGCTTGTAACTGAGCTAGTCTCTCCTGGTTCTTGGTTATGACCTGTAGATGCAATATCTGGTATCTGAAGATCCAGACTGGAGGAAGCAGTGTACTGAAGGAAGCACTCAGCGAAGTGGGAAGCAGTTATGCGACGGGGACCATCCTATGTCTACATATAGACACATTGCGACCACATCGTGGTGATGCAATAAGCTCAGGTTACAAGGCATTACCTCAGATGCTCCTAATGCAGTTATTAGCAAATCAGGATCTCAGGGAGGAAGTTGACCAAGGTCATTATAGATGAGCAATATCAATGGACCAGAGTTCAATGTTCCACAGTAGGTCAATGCTTCCTCAACTCTGAAAGTCGAGAAAGAAAGTGCATGCAATACTCCACCAAACGGTTGACGTTATGACCGAGTCCCTCAGCATTAACCCCATCTGTGGTACAGTGCACCTGAAAAGTATTGATAGCGCTTCAACTTTTCCACATTCTGTTATGTTACAGTCTCATTTTAAATTGATTTAATTCATTTTTTTACGCAAAATTCTACAAAAAATACCCCATAATGACTCCATGAAAATTTTAAAATCTCTGCAATATTATATATATAAAAAAGTACATAAGTATTCACAGCTTTTGCTCAATACTTTGTTGAAGCACCTTTTGTACCAATTACAGCCTCAATTATTTTTGAATATGATGCTACAAGTTTGGCACACCTATTTTTGGGCAGTTTCTCCCATTCATCTTTGCAGGATCTCTCAAGCTCCATCAGGTTGGATGGGGAGTGCTGGTGCACAGCCATTTTCAGATCCCTCCAGAGATGTTCAATTGGGTTCAAGTGTAGGCTCTGGCTAGGCCACTCAAGGTCATTCGCAGAATTGTCATGTAGCCACTCATTTGTTATCTTGGCTATGTACTTTTGGTAATTGTTCTGTTGGAAGATAAACCTTTGCCCCAGCCTGAGGTCCAGGGCGCTCTGGAGCAGGATTTCATGAAGGATATCTCTGGATATAGCTGCATTCATCTTTCCCTCGATCTTGATTATGCTACCAGCAACATGCTTTCCATTAGAGTTGGTATTTGCCAGGTAATGAGCGGTGCCTGGTTTTCTCCAGACATGACGCTTGCCATTCAGGCAAAAGAGTTCAAGAGTTGTTTCATCAGACCAGAGAATTTTGTTTCTCATGGTCTGAGATTTTTTCAGGTGCCTTTTGGCAAACTCCCGACAGGCTGTCATATGCCTTTAACATTGGCTTCCGTCTGGTCACTCCACCATACAGGGTTGATTGGTGGAGTGCTGCAGAGATGTTTGTTCTTCTGGAAGGTTCTCCTCTCACCACAGAGAAATGCTGGCACTCTGTCAGGGTGACCATCAGGTTCTTGGTCACCTCCCTGACTAAGGCCCTTCCCTCCTGATCGCTCTGTTTGGCCGGACAGCCCACTTTAAGAGTCCCGGTGGTTCCAAACTTCTTGCATTTACGGAGGATGGAGGCCACTGTGCTCATTGGGACATTCAATGCTGCAGACATTTTCTGTACCCTTCCCCAGATATGTGCCTCGTTACAATCCTGTCTCTGAGGTCTACAGACTATTCCTTGGACTCCATGGCGTGGTTTGTGCTCTGACATGCACTGTTAACTGTGAGACATTGTAAAGATAGGTGTGTGCCTTTCCAAATCATGTCCAATCAACTGAATTTACTACAGGTGGACTCCAATCAAGTTTTATAAACATCTCAAGGATGATCAGTGGTAACAGGATGCGTCTGAGCTTAATTTTGACTGTCATAGCAAAGGCTGTGAATACATATGTACATGTGATTTTTTTTCACTTTTTATTCTTAATAGATTTGTGAAAATTTCAAATAAACGTATTTCCCGTTGTTATTATAGGGTATTGTTTGTAGAATTTTGAGGAAAATAATTAATTTTATCCATTTTGGAATAAGGCTGTGATATAACAAAATGTGGAAAAAGTGAAGCGATGTGAATACTTTCTGGATGCACTATAAAATCAGAGGAAAGTAGGAAATCATAAGCCACTGAGCTGTACAAATAGTAAGGCAGCTCCCAGTACTCAGCCCGATTGACCTACTTACAAAGTGAGTTCTTCAGAGGTGCCAGCAGCTCTGAACCTAAAATTGCGCTGTTAACTAATCGAAAAAAAAAAAGCAAAAAAATGGTTAGACTTCTCCTAGCTGAATTGAAGAAAAGACATCCATCCTCCAAGGACACCAACAAAAGTGAAGCACGCTGGGATGTGAAGGGGCTATCCTGAACTGGCTTTCAGATATTTTTGTTTGCCCATGTCCATTCATCCTGTAGGCAACAGTATTACCAACAGTAGATAACTTCCTGTAACCCTCAATGGACAAGGAAGAAAGTGGAGCAGGTAGAAATTGTAGCAGCTGTGCATGATGGCCAATCAGCTTCTGTCTTCAGCTTCATTCAGTTTTGAAAAAGAAAGATAGGACCTGACTGGTTGCCATGCACAGGTGCTCCAGATTCTGACTGCCTCAGTTTTGCCTCTATATATTTTCTTTTGGAATACATAGTTATGCATCATGTCCACAACAGAATGTTCTTTTAAAGTTTTTATTTAAAGTAACCAGTAAAAGTTTTGAGAAGTAGAGCGATATACAAATGCTTGTGTATATTCCAAGGTTTACCTCTCAAGTATGAATGAAAAGCAGTAGCCTGGTATTGTCCTCATGAATTGTAAATAATGCATTCTACCCAGCTACACAAACATTCCAAAAATTAAAATAAGCTCTTTGTGGCATACCTATAGAACAAAAGTGCACTACTCTAACTGGCTTGGAAGTGTGATGTGAAAACATAAAACAAAAACCCAAGGAAACAATGGTCGGCTTGTTTTGCTTGGTGATAAGGTTGGACACAGCAGGTGATGCATTCTGATTTAGGAAATTAAAATGAATGAAAAAACAAACACCACCAAGGTCTTTTTCATTTTCTTTTCTGCAAATCAAAGCTGCATCTACCTCTCCCCAGCTGCAGCTACTCAACAAGGAATGCAATTACTGCTTTCTTCAAGGAAAACAGTTTTAGGTGGGAAGGAAAGGATTACAAAAAGATAAAATAGAACTTCTCCACATGCAAGAAACCCCCAAAGAGCCTGCATTTACACAAACAGCACATGCAACGCATAAAGAGGAAGTGGAGCTGGGTTCTTAAAGGGTTAGAGAGGGCATTACACAATGGAAGGCTTTCTAAAAATCGACTAGGTAATGAGTTTATATTAGAGGAAAAGTAGATGAAAATAAAAAAAGACATGCAGGGTAAGGTTAAAATATAGGAAAACAAGTTAAAATCTAAGCATAGTATCACCATAGCATTTGTTTGCGGAGTATATAACATGTTACTTAATTACAAAAAGAAAAAAAAAAGCTGTTCATTTTTGGATCAAGCTATAGAAACGGTTATTATGAAGAATGAGACAACTGAACAGAAGATGATAAGCCATGCGGAGCTTTTGAATCACCGATACTCACACATAAAATGGGGCCTGATCATCAGCAGGTGCGGGAGAAGATCTAGAATGGGAAGCATATGATGCAGCATCTTTTTACAATAGTGTTAACAAATGCCAAAGCCTCGCACTGCATGTTTGAAGCATACATATGTAGTTAAAAGTATGTGCAATTTTATTTTGTCTCCCTTTTTCCTCTAAAATCCCAGCTCTCTTTCATCAACACCTCCCCCAGATAGCATCTGCTCTTTCTGTGTGTCTATAACCGTGATTATGAACAAGGATGGGGAAATGTTAACGCCATCCGTCTTTCTCTCCCTTGATCAGGAATTTATTCTTTAGGTGAGGGCAGGTGAATTTCATTTCAAACTGGTAATTATCTGACAGATGTTGGAAGCAGCTGCTGCAGTAGGCAAAGCCCTGGCTCTTATTCCAGCACAGATAGCAGAAGCTTCTGGCAAGGTGGATAGTGAAGTGGGACGACATGCATTCTGTGAGTGGCCGCACAGCTGGTTCTCAGTGCAAAACAACGCAAACCTGCAACCCTAGCCAGCTGTTTTAAAGCTTGCGATTCTCAAATTGCTCTATCCTTTCAACGAAAAAAAAAAACCTGTGGTTTAACAAAAATGCCAATATGTTCATCTTGGAAGTTTCCCCATTTCCATTCACACAAGGTTGCTGTAAGGTCTGCAGAGTGTTGCAGTACAGTTTTGTTGAATAATTTTCTTTTTTTTTTTTCTAGGTAGCGTGAATGACAAAATAGGTCTGAACCAAACAATATGCTAGGGAAAATTTGAAGGAAGATCCACACAACACAACGCAAATGTGCTAAATACAAGGAAACCAGTAGTTTTTAAAAGAACATATGAATTACTAAAGTTAAAACTGGAAAAAAAAAAAAACAATCAATAGTTACTGAATGCAGGGTATATATACTGTATATATATAAAAAATATATCATATATACATACTATGGGTTACTAAAAATATTTCTGACTCGCTGGAAACACTTTATTTCTTATAACATTTTGGACTTTAATAAGGAAAAAGGAGACCAGAAACCAAGAACAAGCACAGATCACCTACAAACAGTCTAACAAACAACTTGTGGCTAAATTCTGACTAACTGCTAAGGAGTATACCAGAGGCTGACGGAATAAAATCAACTGTACACTTTGAAGAGGACTCTAGATCTGAGGGGGAAGCTCTGAAATTAGGGGAAGCTCTGCTGGCTTCTATTATCCAATCATGTACAAGCAAAAATTCTGTTTTTTGCACTTGCAATGCACAGTATATTTGCCTTAAGTAAATCGACCACATAGCTAATTTACCATTTAATTAATGCTGTCATTTTTTTTCTCTTTCTTCCTTTCTAATCTAAAAAGGTATGGACACTTTTGCACAATCCACCCCCCCCCCCCCCCCTAGCCAAACAAAAATATACCCAAACACCTTTTGCCCTCCTCCTTATAACTGCTTAGCCCTAGAGATTATTGGCCAAGCCTGTATAAAAGTGGACCTAGACCAACTCTAGTCAAATAAAAAAATATCTCTAGCAGTAGGGATGTACCAGCACTGCAAGGGTTAATTGCTTATTTTCTTCTAGGGGGAGGGAGAAACAGTTTTAGTTCCTTGATACCATGCTCTACTACAATCCTCATGTCCAAAACAGGGCTGTGGATCCTGCTCTAGTCATGACGACGTTTGGACCCTAGGCAATGGCGTGCGGGTGTGCAGAGACTGCTGCGGGGAGGAGAGGATCACGTTATATGTTTTTTCCCTAAATAAAAACCAAAGAATTTATGTTATCTTTTTCTGTTTCCAAAAAATACGACTTAAACAAATAACCAAATTGTATTTTTAAGGCGGACCGTTTTTGGTGACTGATGCTTTTTGACCTTGACCTGGTTTCCTACTTCTTTTTTATGACAAGTTCTTCGGCTCCTTTTGCTCAAGATGACTGGAGTAAGTTTTGCTTGGGTATCATTCATCTCAGGTGTCTACTTCCTAGACTAAGATGCTGGCCCACGCATGACAAAATTATGCAAGTCTCGATGTCTGTCCAGTAGCCTTTGTATTATAATTTATAAACAGTCTGCCTGTTGCTACCTCTAATTCTGACCAGCCAATGTAATCGCATAACAGTTCTCTTTCTGTGACCCGACAGTGTAAAAAACTATCAATATCTCACACATATAAGACCTTTGTTGCTATAGACTTAGTAAATACTACCATCTTTAGGCCGAATGGTGAAAATGATATTGCTGCTGTATATTGCAACACATCATCAGTGCGTACTTATAAAGTTACTGAAAAGGGATACTTTAGGTTTGGCACATGTATCTGGGAATTATCTTGGTGGTCAGATCCAATGTATGTGCATCATCTCAGAATTTCATAGATGCTTCAGCCCTAGGCAAGCAGCAGCAGTGGGAATGGGAGGGTTGGGATTATGGGTTTTAGTGCAAAGTTAAAGTTACCCTTTAGAAACAAGAGATTTTTGACTTAAAATTATTTTCAAGTTCATTAAGAGACAAAAGTTGAAATTCTGCTGAGACATCGGTTTCACTACTGCCTTCAAGAAGATTGGACACCAGCAAACAAAGCTGTAGGACAGCCTGGTATAAACCTTCCCACTCCCAGTGTACATAAGTTTTGTGGGAAACTAAGAAGTGAGGTGTAAGTGGTAAATGAAAGAACAGCTAGAGCCATTCATTAGCGAGGCCATTAAAACCAGGGCAGGGATGTGAAGGGGGGAGGGTGGTATGCAAAGGGACTTAGAATACTGATGTAATAATGGGATTGTGATGTGTAGGATGAAGGAGCTGGGGTTACATTTACGTCATTGCAACCTGCGTTGTGCATGTAGGCAGCCAATTAATTTGAATGTGCTGCCTTACATGCAGAAACGCAGAAAAATTAAGTCACTGACACTATTTTAAATTTTGCCATGCTGAGCAGCATGGTACTGCAGTTTGGCACTCACGAAAAGACGCTGCGTTTGCAGATGCATGAAGGTGTACCGTAATTAGTAATCAAACATGCTATTCCGACCTCTGCAGGAATACGATTTTACTGACTGGACCTCTGTGTATTTAAATTCAATACCCCTGAGCTAGAGAATCCCTAGACCTGGAGACAAACTTGCTCAGTTTTTTAATTGTGTATAAAAATATATATATTTTATGTGTCACCGGCGCAAAAATAAATATAAGAACCCTCAAACCCTCTTTCTAAATGTTGTGGGTCTGCTGCAGTACTGTGTACACCTCCAATGTATAAAGTAGGGTTGTCCCGATACCGATACTAGTATCGGTATCGGGACCGATGCCGAGTATTTGCGGGAGTACTTATACTCCCGCAAATACCCCCGATACCAAAATAGAATACTTCCCCCCCATATTGCAGCCATGTCCTGTCCCTCATACCTGTAGATATGATGCCGCCGCTGCCACATACCGCCGTTAATCCCCCTGCATTAAAGCGTAGCGCGCATTACAAGCTTTCGTTTTGAATACTTGTAATGCCCATGCCGCCATGTATAGACACTCCCCTTCTCAGGATTGGACGGATCTGTTCAATCCCGAGCGAGGGGGAGTGTCTATGCACGAATCTGCCTATAGACACTCCCCCTTGCTCAGGATTGGACGGATCCCTACAATCCCGAGAAGGGGAGTATCTATACATGGCGGCGCGGGCATTACAAGTATTCAGAACGAAAGCTTGTAATGCGCGCTACGCTATAATGCAGGGGGATTAACGGTGGTATGCGGCAGCGGCGGCATCATATCTACAGGTATGAGGGACAGGACATGGCTGCAATATGGGGGACATACATGGATGCAATATGGGGGGACATACATGGCTGCAATATGGGGGACATACATGGCTGCATATGTGGGGGACATACATGGCTGCATATGTGGGGGACATGCATGGCTGCAATATGGGGGACATGACATGGCTGCATATGTGGGGGACATACATGGCTGCAATATGGGGGACATACATGGCTGCAATATGGGGGACATGATATGGCTGCAATATGGGGGACATACATGGCTGCAATATGGGGGACATACATGGCTGCAATATGGGGGACATACATGGCTGCATTATGTGGGGGACATACATGGCTGCATTATGTGGGGGACATACATGGCTGCATTATGTGGGGGACATACATGGCTGCAATATGTGGGGGACATACATGGCTGCAATATGTGGGGGACAGGACATGGCTGCAATATGTGGGGGACAGGACATGGCTGCAATATGTGGGGGACAGGACATGGCTGCAATATGTGGGGGACAGGACATGGCTGCAATATGTGGGGGACAGGACATGGCTGCAATATGTGGGGGACAGGACATGGCTGCAATATGTGGGGGACATACATGGCTGCAATATGTGGGGGACATACATGCCTGCAATATGTGGGGGACATGGCTGCATTTGGGGACACATTTAAAAAAAGTATCGGTATTCGGTATCGGCGACTACTTGAAAAAAAGTATCAGTACTTGTACTCGGTCCTAAAAAAGTGGTATCGGGACAACCCTAGTATAAAGTGTTCAAAAATAGTGAAAAATATGGCACAGCACCAACCCTATAGTCTTATTGCTATACAAATAATAGTAAACCAAATATATGTAGAAATTGTAAAATTATATACTAAAAAAGTATACGCAAAGGAACCCCAACCTGTGAAAATTATTTGAACTGTGCTTATAACAAAATCCAATAACATAGATGTTGACCTAAATAAATCAATAAAGGGTGCCCATAACAAAGTCCCTGTTCACCTCTACCAGGGTGTCTAATGCAGTCCACTTATATATTGCTCCATGTGGAAAACGAAAGTGTAACTGCTATTCCACCAATTCGTGCCACCACCACCACCAACTTCTGAAGTGGGCACTCACCAGAACTAGATGTTATAAACGCCTTTAATTTATCTTGGGGTTGACCACTTCTCTCCCCAGGACCAATCTGCTGTCCGTTCCACCAATGTGCTAATATTCCTCTCATGGAGTTCCTGGTTAATGTTTTGTCACGCTCTCTTAAAAAGCAAGGTACCGATCATTGCGTAATATGTTTAGCTTTTATTATATAAATGTAAAATCAAACACTTACATTTATAAGTGCCTCCAGACTGGCAATGAGTCTTTCCAGCAGTGCTAAGCAAAAGACGTTCTACAGCGTGTGGATCACCGAGGTTGGCGTGTTCTCCATGCCTCAGTTTCGTGCGGGTCAGCGGCAGTAAGCGACGTGTGACGTCTGTTTACCCAGAAGCCTCTACGCGTTTTGCAATCTATCGTGCGTCATCAGGAAGCTGATTGATTTTACATTTATATTTTTATAATAAAAGCTAAACATATTATGCAATGATCGGTACCTTGCTTTTTATGAGAGCGTGACAAAACACTAATCAGGAACTCCATGAGAGGAATATTAGCACATTGGTGGAACGGACGGCAGATTGGTCCCAGGTAGAGAAGTGGTCAACCCCAAGATAAATTAAAGGCGTTTATAACATCTAGTTCTGGTGAGTGCCCACTTCAGAAGTTGGTGGTGGTGGCACGGATTGGCAGCTTACACATTCGTTTTCAACACAAAGCAATATATAAGTGGACTGTAATAGACATCCTGGTAGAGGTGCACAGGGACTTTGTTATGGGCACACTTTATTGATTTATTTAAGTCAAAATCTATGTTATTGGATTTTGTTATAAGCACAGTTTTAATGATTTTCACAGGTTGGTGTTTCTTTGCGTATACATTCACTTTTTTAGTATATCAGTTTACAATTTCTACATATATTTGGTTCACTATTATCAGTTTTTTTTTTTTTTAACCTGGAAAGCACGAGATCTAGGTCTGGCATTCCCACTGGTAACAGTAGTCTTTAAAAATACTTCCAAGTGGGGGAACCATTCTTCAGAGTCCAGACGTTGATGACAGAAAAAGTCCATCTGTCAATCTTCTCCACCTTGAATGTGCACGTTGGATAGGACTGGGACATAAAGTTCTAACAAACTCATAATCTGGTCAGCTGCAAGACTTCTTGTTTCTCCCTGTTTGTTGATGTCAGTCACTACTGTGGCATTGTTTGACTTAATCTTTGTCAAATGACCATGCAGCCAAGAGGTTCAGTTTTGAAGGAATAATTAAATCACCCTAAGGTCCAGAACACGGATTAGGAAAATACCTTTTTCCAGTGGCCAAGTCAAATGTACCAAGATAGTGTCTAGGACTCCTTCCTGGCCTGTCATCCAAGGTGTCATGACATCCATTGTGAGAACCTCTTAGGTCAGTGGGTGTAAGGATTTCCCACACTACAAGGCTAGACTTGTAAGCCACCAGCACTGGGCTAGCCTGGTTTTGGGAGTAATTCAAATGCAATATTACAAATCATATGCTTTCTTGTCCTATGCAGCCAGAAAGTTGAGCTAAAATGACATGTGGAATTTGGCATATGAAACTGCATCAAACAAAGCCACTATTAAGCCCAGAACCAGCATGCAAAAATAGAGGTTTGGTTTGCTTATGGACTGTAGTATTTAAACATGAGAGTGGAGAACTAGGATTTTTTTTTGCATATGGAAAACCTTGGACAGAGTAGTATCCAAAATCAGTCCTAGATACTCCTTGTGTGGAGTTTCAGCTCCGACTTCAGGGATGTTCAGAAGCCATGCAAACCTCTGTAGAGTTTGAACAGTTTGTTGGACACTGATTGATAGAGTCTATATGCTGACTGTTGGACCTGTGTCTTTTTTTAGCCTTATCAACTATGTAACTTTGTAAAGAGCTTTCAGTTTTTTATCCCCAGGATTTAAACACCAGGATATCCTACACAGAAACAGTCAGTCTTGTTAATACAGGAAATAGCCATATATTCTACAGAGAGGAAGCCCTTAAAAAGAGGAGCAAACCCTTTTCCTGATTATTGTCAATCACTATACAAAACAGGTTGTGGAAGTGCGTGTGCTAGGAAAGTTTAAAAAAAGGCTGGGGGCTCTTCAGAGATCAATGACACAGGTTGCAGGTCCAATGGGTTGACAATGTCAATAAGGACCAAAATGCTATCTTCAATTTTAGAAGTTATAGCAGCGGAGTGAGCCTCCTCATGTACAAAGTCATCTACTAGGGATAGGGTACATTCCTCAAAGTAGCTACAGTAACTCTGAAATCAGAAATGGTTTCTGGAGGTTGTGGCCCCTGAATTCAAAGCCAGCTAACTTAGCTGTATTTTTCCCATAAGTTCAGACATGGGTTGCAGAGATTTCCTCTCTGGACTGAAAAAACAAAAAAGTTAAAAAAGACTCTGGACACAAGAAGGGGAAAGTGGTTCATGCTATCTGTGTTGGGTCCCTGGACCTGTTGGTAAACTGTAGGCAGGCAAAGACCGCGACCCTTATGTTTAAGATCTGCCATACTAAAGTATGCAAATGAGGGATTTCTTGCAGTTGGTACTCAAAACAAAAAAAACTGCCAAAGCAGTAGGGTTCAATGTTTATTACCGTAAGGCAGTAGAGAGTGAGAATCATAGCAGGGGTGTGGTTAGAAGGCTGAGTGGGTGCACATGTGGCCTAAGTAGTCATACATGCATACGTAGTGTGGTGACATGAAAGAGGCCTGCATATAAATCAGCAGAGCCTATACCGAATTCAAAAATAGTGCAGCGCCTGAAAGTGTCACTGCCAAGATTTTGGTGTTAACCTCCTCAGTGATAAACTGGTACATAGTACTAAGCAAAACACCATGCTCCCTCATCAAAAAGGCAAAGCCCTTACTTGACTGACTTGTGGGGGCTGCAGGATGTCTTTCGGACCACCATGGCAGTGAAGCTGGAGAGGACAGGAACCAGGGGAACAAGCTCCGTTCAGACATCCTACATCCTTCTGGTGAAAATAATCCCTGAGGAGTCTTCAGGGACAGAGTTCCACCAGATGGGTGCACCACAGCTCTAGATCTGTAAAGCACTCACACTTTACATGAAATGTCTAGAGGGATGCCTCAGCAGAGCCCAGTGTCTGCACTTTACACTCCAGGGTGGACCTGCTTGTTCCTCCCAACCAGGTTCAGGTACGGCCTCTGTGGCTATGCCAAGGATAAGCCAATACAGAAATCTGCAAAAATAGGCCCTTCTGGCACTGAAGCAACTGTATAAGCTTGATTTAAGAAAAAAAGTATCTTGCTAAAAGTATTAAGGAAAGAAGACATTCATTTTCCTAGAACACTGGAAAACTGGAGCACGCTGGGAGTGGGAGGTTTATACTAGGCTGTCTTACACTTTTGTTTGCCAGTGTCCAATCACATAAAGGCAGCAGAATAACCCAGTCTCAGAATTACTTCATCCCATGGTCCTTAATGAACATTTAGGACATTTTATGTTTAAATTTTTCCAACAGCACATTCAATCAAAACAATAAGCAGTTCTTTTAATTATAAACATTTTCAAGAAAAAAAAGAGTGGAACAGAAATTTCAAGTATAAGGGAGATAAACAATAAGTTAAAAAAGACAAATAAGAAACAAAAAGGGAAAGGATTAAAAACTTTACTGAGGACACCCATTGAATGTGTTCAAAGGTATAGGGTGTTTTGCCATCACTTCCTTAGTGAAGGTTTGATAATAAAAAAAGACATATGGTTGTGATATTTTCTTCCCTTAAGTTTTCATAATCTGCCTCTATGTTGTAAAATCAGATTCTTACATTTCTGGCACACTAAGCACATAAAGTAAACGCCATAATAATTATTAGCTCCCCTACCTTAAATCTGGTCCAAGTAAAGAATGTCTGCGCAGCATGGCCCTAGCCTGGGCATTGGTTAGGTTTGCTGTGGACTCATTATTGATAGCCAAAATACAGTCTCCCACATGAATTCGACCATCACGACTTATGGAACCGCCATTTATAATGCTGCGGACAATCATTCCTAGGCCATCTTTATTGGCACTTACAGTCATGCCTGTCCAAAATAAAAAATTAAAAAAGAGTGACATGTTCAACAGTCTGAGATACTGGTACACAAATCTTTCCTGAACAACTACTGTGCAGATCAAAACAAAAACAACATTAAATGACTTACAGGATATCACAAGATATTGTAAGCTAAAATGTTAGTTATGTTGATGCCCTGCTGAGTGCACTATATGTACAAATAATAAGCCCAAAATCTGCCTCAAAATAGTACAGAAGTGCTGTGTTTCCCAGGAGACATAATGACAAGTGGCATCTGTTACATTATAATATGTTTTGAATAAACTTTTAGTAGAATGGTAAGAAAAGTTAAAGTGTAAATCCAGTCTTCAAGGGAGGAAATTCTTTTCACAAAAGCAACATACATTGTAAGGATTTTAGCAAACGTTATTGCAGAATTTGACTTGCTCTAGCTATAAGAATTACTGCAATCTTTGTTAGACTGATTGGCTGACTGCTAAACATGAGTTTTCCCTTCACTATTATCACCTGAACAGTCCTGTTTTTCATTAAGTCAGACCATGGCTAGATCAGCTCACCTAGTACATATGATCCAAAAGACCATAAATTACTTTTCAACTTTCCTAATGCAGGGTGTCTTCGGAAACCCTTACAGCACGAAAAACACATGCCATTAAAGGACCCAGGTAAACCCTTTGGTCACCTGGCAAGATGTCATTGGGATCCTGCCACAAGGTGTTATGGGGCATAATGAACAATTTGTTGTACCGTAATTGACACGTGGTATGCTGGAGATTTGAATCACTTCTTATATGATTTTTTATTTATGAGATTTGACTCCCTTCCTATATGTCTTGGGGTTTTGAGCAGTGGATTCTCCCTGTTGGAATTCTGCCTTTGGTTTGCCCCTTCAGCGAGTCCTATGGCTCTTTTTGCAGCATTATTTGTAACATAAATAACTAAATCCAACAGATAAAGTGATGAAAATGTCAGCAGTCTTCTGATTCAAATATCCAACACAGCCTTCGAAAGGGAGGTGGCACTAAAACCCCTAACAGGGAGTGTGGAAAACTTTTTATAATGACCACAGCAGACCCAGGAATGCAAATTAGTTCTAAAACTATAACAGGTGGTCTCCCCCTCCCCAATCTATCAAAAATGGTTTCTTCAAAACCTGTGACTCTGACACCTTCTGATAAGCTAGGTGTCTGCCCAATGACAGTATCATCCTACCAATAAAGTTTTCATAATGCCAAGCACTGAAGTTTGCACTGGTACTTTTTACTGGCCCCTACCCCATCACAGCAAACAGTAGTGAAGTTGGGTCCAGTGGAAGGAACCCCAGTGGGCAGAAGGAGATGCATCATTCAACACTGTCAAAGAATCAAATGCTAAAAACTTTGCCAGAGGCAACACAGCTCGAAGACAGGTGTTCAGACTACCGCTTTCATGTCTTCTGCAGAGAGCAACAGAGTCAATTTAAGGCTCCATTCACATGCCCTACAATCACAAACTGCAATTTCAGGTGCCATTATTGTCAGAGCCACCTAAAAAGCTTGTTGCCCGAAATAATCACTTGCGCCTTCCCAAAACCTGCGTTTTGTGATTGTAATTTTGACATCACAGGCAGAATCGCAGCCATCCTGCCACAATCCCAAAACACTCAGATCTTACAAAAGCCAAAAGCTTGATTCTGAGCACAACATAAAAACGTTACATACTTAAAGTCACTATCATGTCTTGTTCAGGTCATGTGCGCCTCTTTGTTTACATCCTGTCCTTTTTCAAAATAAGCTTTCCACATAAAAAAAAAACTGTGACTTGTGTTTGTGATTACATCACAGGATGGGCCAGGAATATGTGCTTGCAAGCAGCACTACATCATGCACAAAATTATATTTTTACAGGTTCTATTGGTTTTATTTCGAGTATTCTATAGCCCATTGTGGTGAAGGAAGCATTGTTTTTTTTGGAATTACTTCATGTAAATGTAATAAAAATCATCTTAAATACAATTTTCCAAAAATGTGTTTTTCTTAGTTTCCATTATAAAATTTTGCAAGGTAGTAATTTATCTTCATAAATTTTGGCCACAATTTATACTACTACATATCTTTGGTAAAAAATAACCCAAATTGGTGTATATTATTTGGTCTTTGTGAAAGTTATTGAGTCCACAAGCTATGGTGACAACCTCTGTAAACTGATCACACCTGTGATGGCCTATTACTTTTCTTGAGACCCTAAAGCCCCGTACACACGGTCAGTCTATCCGATGAGAACGGTCCCGAAGGATAATTAACCGATGGGGCCTAGACACGATCGGTTTTGACCGATGAAAGCGGTCCATCAGACCGTTGTCCTCTGGTTAACTGATCGTGTGTACATGGCCTTACAAGCCAGGAAAGTACAAATACCCCCCCAAATTACCCTTTTTTGCAAAGTACACATTCTAAGGTATTTAGTAAGAGGCAGTGTCAAGATTTTTTTTTCTTTTTTTCAAAATTGTCATATTAGCAGGTTATTTCTCACATATGCATACCACAAATTACACCCAAAAACACATTCTGCTATTACTCTTGAGTATGGAGATACCACATGTGTGAGACTTTTACACAGCGTGGCCACTTTTTACACAGCGTGGCCACAAACAGAGGGCAGGGAGCACCTTCAGGCATACTAGGAGCATAAATTACACATCTAATTTTCTGAACGCCTCTTACAATTTTGAAGGCCCTGGAGGACCAGGACAATGGAAACACCCCAAAAATTACCCAATTTTGGAAATAAAACACCCAAACATATAATCTATGAGGCATAATGAGTCTTTTGAACATGTCATTTTTTCTACAAATTTTTGAAAAATGTGGAAAGAAAATTAAAACGCATTTTTTTTTTACACAAAGTTGTCCGTTCATACAATATTTTGAATACATAGCATGAACGTACCAAAAATGACACCCCAAAATAGATTCTCCTACTCCTCCTTAGTACGGTGCTATCACATGTGGGAGACTTTTCCACAGCCTGTCCACATAGAGAGGCTGAATACGGCTGGGTACAGCTGGGTATCGGAGAGTATGGCAGGGTACAGCTGAGTATCACCGAGTTTGGCTGGATATGGCCGAGTATGGCTGGGTATTGCAGAGTATGGCCGGGTATGGCTGGTTATCGCCGAGTATGGCTGGGTATCGCCGAGTATGGCTGGGTATCGCCGAGTATGGCTGGGTATCGCCGAGTATGGCTGGGTATCGCCGAGTATGGCTGGGTATCGCCGAGTATGGCTGGGTATCGCCGATTATGGCTGGGTATCGCCGATTATGGCTGGGTATCGCCGATTATGGCTGGGTATCGCCGATTATGGCTGGTTATCGCAGAGTATGGCTGGGTATCACCAAGTATTGAAGAGTATGACTGGGTATCACTGAGTATGGCTAAGCATGGAGGGGTGGCTGAGTACTGGGTTTGCAGGGATGGCTGAGTACTGGGTTTGCAGGGATGGCTGAGTACTGGGTATGCAGGGATGGCTGAGTACTGGGTATGCAGGGATGGCTGGATGTGACTGCAATTGTCACAGAGCAGCGATGTGGGCACTACAGATCCAGCCCACAGCGCTGCTCCCCCTCTCCCCCTCTCCTCTCACACTGTACCGATCGATACAGAGAGGGGGAGAGAGCAACCGTTTCATTTAGGATACTACAGGATATTGGATACAGGATACTGGAAAAAACACCAGGTGAAAACAAAGGAAAAGAACCCCCCAAAAAGATAACAAGATAACTGTCAAAAACAGTAATGCCATTTTTTTACTAATGCTGCATATGTGCATATAGTGGCAACAGCATAACAGATTTACAAACACTGGTAAAAGTAATTACTCAGTGATACTCTTCAGCCATAATAATGTCTTCTTATTGCAAAATAAAAGGACATCCGCACGATTACTATGGATAGCACCAACCAACATGGATTGAAAATTACCTTGTTCTTGTTCTCGGCACTACATTTCAATATAGAATAATCACAGGATGCCTTCAATATGACCAGTAAAATGTCACCTCTATTGCAACTTAACATTTAGGTGTTGATATCTATTGTAATTAATCTGAAACTTTGTTTTAACTTAAAAGTTAATAAAAGAGATGATGAAAAGCAGAAAAGACTACCCTATGTGTTAATTATTAATACGCTCATAAGCTGCTAAAACAGTACAACATCTGCTGGTGTCTTTGATCTCCCATATGCAATGGATAATTGGACACTGTTCCACAGCAGTCAATCCATGTAAACAGATATGATTTTAGGATGCTTGCTTACATTTGTTTTCTAAGAGAGATGAGTCTACTGGCGATTGGCTGCAGAAATATTCCATCAATGGAAAACTAAGAAAACATTTTGCAATAATCTCTTTATGTTAAAGCGAAAAGTCCTAAACCCTGTTTTTTATTTCCCTTGCGCATTATTCAAGGTTCACCTCATCTACGAACATTATGCTTCTCAGCCTTTTGGCTAATGTCTTGTATCGGTGTCATTCCGTTTCTGAAGGCACCAGTTCCGCTCGGCAATAAGGTGTTTCCTTTGGGTGCACCCCATGCTGCTATTGGTTTACTCAGGCAATCCTGTGAGTGTGTCATGGTGCTTTTGGCAACAAGATGGGGCTGCATGCTCTTTAAGCTCCGAATACAGTTAGGCTGAATGTGGCCGAGTCCAAAAGGTGCAAGATTGGCCTACCGTATATAGAATCAAGAAGGACATTTTTGAGGATCTGTTGGGTATGGTGCGTTATACTATCTTTTGTGTTCAGTTTTTTCTTAGCTCTGGATACTATGGTGTTGCCATCTGGACAAGGAGGTGGTTCAAACAATTATGCGTTATAAGAGAGAGAAGAAGAACAATCCCATAATGCAGGGAATTACTTTTCTGTGCAGTGAGCCCAGACAGCGTGTCTGACTATTTACATGTACAATCTCTTTGTGAGAGACAAGCGAATCTGGGCTTTCCTGCTGCATTACTGTGACTTTATGTCAAGTGGCACAAATCTCACTAACGTGTTTGGCACCTTCAATAGTCATAGGTGGTTTTGGGTGCAGTTCGAGGCTGACCTTGATGCAGTAGAGGGGGTGAGGAAGTCACTGCAGCCACCTTCTCAGTGCTATATTTGTGAGTAAACTTTTTAAGTTATAAAGTGTTTTTAGTCACAGTGTGCACTATATATTTTTTTATTGATCTTTTTATGGTACCACAGTACCTATTGATTATGAAAGTGACACCTTGCAGCTTTCTGTAAAGTGGTTGATTATCGAATTTGGATCACTAAGAAACTTTTTTTCATCTGTGATTACCCCAGCGGGGAATGCCTGATTGACCTATTTGTTAATTCAGGGGTCCAGAGAGTGAGGTGAGCGGCCTGTGGAGGTGGAGGCACTGATAAGGACGCATCATTTAATGTTTTCTGAGCACCCTGATCACCGCTGAGCAGAATCTATTCGTCTCTGGTGTCAACTCTTCATGTCAACTTTTGCCCTTATTCCTTTTATGGGGACTTTTTATGACTTCAGTCATTAATTTTGTTTTTATGTTATTAGTTTATTAGTAGCGCTGCACTGTTTTTTTCTGTGTAATTTATTCTTCCAAGGATTACCATATATTGACCTTAAGTGTACAGCAGCTTGTGTTAGGAGATTTTATTTAAAGAGGATGTCCGCTGAAAAAAAAAAAATAAAAGCCAGCAGCTACAAATACTGCAGCTTCTGACTTTTAATGTCGGCACACTTACCTGTCCTGGAGTTCAGCGCCGTCCGCAGCACGGAAAAACAGTTATAACATTTTGCATATAATCTTTCTTCAAAAATGTAGGCCAAAATGTATTCTGATACATTTCTTTGGTGGAAATAACCAAAATCAGTGTATATTATTTAGTCTGTAGGAAAGTTAGGGAGTTTACATATTATATATATAAGGGAAGTTTCAGGAAAAAAACCTTTCCACGGCCCCCCACCTCTGCACAGTACACAGCCCCCCACCTCTGCACAGTACACAGCCCCCCATCTCTGCACAGTACACAGCCCCCTCACCTCTGCACAGTACACAGCCCCCTCACCTCTGCACAGTACACAGCCCCCTCACCTCTGCACAGTACACAGCCACCCCCTATACCGCTGCACAATACACAATTTGCTGTACCGCTGCTTGTACATTGGGGGGGGGGGGGGTGGGTGGGTAAGGGCTCATTGCTGGCTGCAACACCCCCCCCCCCCTATAAACACCCATAAAATGGGCTTCAGCCTGTGGCAGAGCTACAACCAGCACTGACCAGAATAAAAATATCATTTTATTTGAAAACCCCTGCACAGATTTGAATGGGGCAAAGTGTTCACAGGGTATTAATCTGATGCAGAAGAGAATATATTTAGAGACAAAGTAATGGCAGGAGATAAAAATGAAAAAGAGAAAATCACCGCTCTAGGATACTAATCAAAAAGTCTCCTCACCTGATCCAAAGCCATGCATTGAAAGATGCAAACTGAATAAAAAACGTTCTGGACAGCTGCACTCCAAAAATAAATTGCTTTTATTTTAAAATAAAAAAAACACACAAAAAGCATGCCACAGCAGACGGGGTAAAAGATATGACGCGTTTCACACTAAACTTTAGTGCTTATTCATTAGTAAGCTATGAATAAGTACTAAAGTTTGGTGTGAAACGTGTCAGCTTTTTACCCCGTCAGCTGTGGCATGCTTTTTGTGTGTTTTTTGATTTTAAAATAAAATCAATTCCTTTTTGGAGTGCGGCTGTCCATAACGTTTTTCCTTCATTTTGCAATGGCAGGAGATAAGTTGCATGGAGACGCAAAGAAAGATTGAAAACTGAATAAAAAAATTAAAAACAGTATTAAAAAAAAAAAAAAGAGGCAAATGCTTAACACACATTGTGCTTTAAAAACCAAATGCTGTTATTCACATGGGATTTACATCTACTTTAGATTTTAAATAACAAAGTTTGCTGTCAATTTGAATAAGGCCAGTGTACTAACCTAAGCTGCAATTGCCTCTGAGAATGGTAATCGTTTTCTCAAATTTGCTTTTAGGTAAAGTCCTGGGTGCACACTCTTCATTTGTTTCATAAAACTGTTTTCCAGATAAATGTCCTTCAGCCTGTTATACAAAGATATAACACTATTTACCAGTTGCATTCAATAACATCAAATGCATTAAATTGGAAAATTCAAGAGCATTATGAATTAGAAATGGGATCTTGTGTATACATTTTTTTTATAATGAAGGATTAATAATGTAATCAAACATTAAATAAAACCACATGAGTAAAACACAAATACAAAATGAGAACAAAATGTCAACTGCAATCGAACTTTAAAGGAAAACTCCATTATTCTTAAAAAAAAATATATGATTGCAACACAAACCACTTTAAAATAATGTATTATTAAGTTTTAAAACCATTTGTTTGGTTCTGTTTATACATGGAAAAACCCTGAGTAAGCTCTCTTTATCCCGAGTAAAGAGAACAATTCAGAAATATAATTCCCTGCACATTTAATTTGTTTATTGCTTTCTTAACGGCTTTTCTTTCATTACAACAGTGGGAGTGATCATGAAATTACAGCAGGCAGACCCACCCACTTAGCACTCGAAAAAGAGCAACACTGGCATGTATGCATTAGTGTAAAGGGACAAGTATCATCTAAAACTCTGCTACGTTTGCCAAAATCCTCAGAATGTGTTTAACTGATCAGCAGAATATGTTTTCACAAAAAAAAAAAAAAATAGAGCTGGTCCAAACTCCAGCAAGATCATGACAATGAAGTCGGGATCCGCCCACATGCCTGAACTGGCACCCATCTTAGCCACTCAACAAGCCACTGAGAACCTGAGTCAGCTTCTCCTGCCCCCTCCACAGCCCAACACTCCAGTGAGTGAGGTGGGCGGGGAGACCAGACAGCAGTGACTGACAGTCTCCAGCTTTTTTGCTTTCGGGAGCCCTGAGAATATAGTGGCCGGCAGTGTTAGATTGCTTGGTTCTCAATATTCGAGCCGGCGGGGGATAGTTATATACCATAGTTTGTAGACGCTATAACTTTTGCCAAACCAATTATTATGCGCTTATTGGGATTTGTTTTTACCAAAAATATGTAGCAGAATACATATTGGTTTAAATTTACAAACACATGTGATTTTGTTTTTAATTTTTTTATTGGATATGGTTTATAGCAAAGGGTTAAAAAAATTTTTTATATATATAAATATATATATATTTATATATATATATATATATATTTTATTATTGTCAGTCTTTTTTTGTTTATAGCGCAAAAAAATAAAAACACAGTGGTGATCAAAAAACACTAAAAGGAAGTTCCATTTCTGGGGAAAAAATATATACATTTTGTTTGGGTACAGCGCTGCATGACAGTGCAATTGTCAGTTAAGGTAACGCAGTGTCAGGTAAGAATAACTAAAGAGAACCCTAAAAAAAGGACTCTGAATGCAGCCACCTAATCTAAGGACTGGTAAGCTGCAATGCAATATAATACATTTTTATTCTTGGGTTTTTAACATTAGTAAAAAGCTTTAGTTAAGTTGGGGGGGACTATTTGCTAAGAGTAAGGGCCAGATTCTCAGCGGCGCTACGACGGAGTATCTCAGATACCCCGTTGTATCGCCGTTTTTTTTGGGCTCGTATCTATGCGAGTGATGCTTAGCATCACTTTGGCATAGATACGCTTCAACATCTGACAAGTGTAATACCATTACACTTGCGGATCGTAGTTGTAATGACAACTCCGGCCACTAGGTGGCCTTTACGTTGTTTTCTCATTTGCCTATACAAATGAGGCTACTACGCCGATTCCCGATCGCTTTTACGCCGCCCCGTACGTCGTTTCTATGCTTCTATGAGGAGTAACCTTACGAAGTCCCGTCGGATGCCGTCGGGTGCCGTCGGATGCCATGTTAAGTATGGCGTCGGGTCAGCGTCGGCTTTTTCCGTCGCTTACGTCGTTTTACTAACTCGTTCGCGAATAGGGCATTGCGTAGTGACGATCACGTCGTTTTGACGTCGGTTTCAACAACGCTTTCCGACGTGAGCTGGAGCATGCGCACTGGGCTTTTTCCCCGGCCGGCGCATGCGCAGTTCGTTCGACGCGGGGGCGCGCTTAATTTAAATACAAGCCACCCCATTTGAATTACGCGGGCTTACGCTGGGCGATTTACTCTACGCCTCCGCAAACTACGGAGCAAGTGCATGGAGAATACGGCACTTGCTCTAGTACGATGCGGCGGCGTAGTGTAAATGGCTTACCCTACGCCGGCGAGTTTCTTAGAGAATCTGGCCCTAAGACTTTTTCAACAGTCCTGTCCTAAACACAGAAGACTGCACTCTCCAAGTACCACATACACTTTGCTAACAAGTTCATCAACTACTCAAGGGCTATATCCAAAGAAATACACAAAACTGGATTATCTGTTTAATGTGTATTGACGCCTTTAAGAAACATTTTGGCAGTGTAAGGCCGCGTACAAACGATCGGATATGTCCGCAGAAACTGGTCCGCCGACCAGTTTCAGCAGACATATCCGATTGTGTGTACGACCTAGCGGACAGGTTTTTCCAGTGGACAAATTTCAAAGCATGCTTTGAAATTTGTCTGCTGGAAACATGCCTGACGGACCGTTTCCAGCGGAAATGTCTCCTCAGATTTTGGTCGGATGGCGTGTACACACCATCGGACGAAAATCCCCTCGGACTGAGGACACGGTGACGTGGCGGTGACGTTGACGCCGCCACGTCACCACTCCAGGAAGTAAAATACTTCCACGCATGCGTCGAATCCATTCGACACATGCGGGAGATTTATGTCCGCTGGTTAGGCGTACTAACCAGCGGACATAAATCTCCCGCATGTGTCGAATGGATTCGACGCATGCGTGGAAGTATTTTACTTCCTGGAGTGGTGACGTGGCGGCGTCAATGTCACCGCCACGTCACCGCGTCCTCAGTCCGAGGGGATTTTCGTCCGATGGTGTGTACACGCCATCCGACCAGAATCTGAGGAGACATGTCCGCTGGAAACGGTCCGTCGGACATGTTTGAGCGGACATGTCTCCTCGTCTGTACGCGGCCTCATGCTTCTACCTTTCTTACTATTGTAAAATTCAAAAAAAAAAAATATACACAAAACTGTTCTGAAAATACAACTGTTTTGTAAAAGGTAAACTTCAGTTATTTATGTTCTAAGCAAGTCTTTCAATTTGTATTTTGCCGTTGTTTTTATTTAGTACCTTAAAATTACCAACTGTTGTTACTGTCAACTACTAATATTAGTTAAAAGTGACCAAACATTCTGATAATCATATGATCTTACTGTATAAGCTTAATTTAATTTTTGAGCTGACTGAATCTGTCTGTTCATGCTGCTTAGCAACTAAGGGAAAGATCTGAACAGGAATGAGTGCTATGTGTACTTGATCTCCTGGTAAATTAAATCACACTAAATGGTTGCTTTAATGATACTACTTTTTAGGATCGTATGGTCACCCTAAATTGGGACTTTAAGAGTGTTTAGAACTTCATGTCATAATTTTCACAATTTTATTCTACTTTCGGAATCATAAATGTTACATTTCTCCAAACTCTTTATAATACTATGTCATTAAATTCCATCAGTTTCATGTAAAGAGACACTGTCAGTCATTCTAAAAAAAGTGATGGCGTCTTTGCAAAAGGGCCCCTTAAAGTGGTTGTGAAGCCTCAAAGATTTTCACCTTAATGCATTCTATGCATTAAGGTGAAAACCTTCTGTGCTGTAGCCCCCCTCAGAACCCCTTACTTACCTGAGCTCAATCCAGCAATGTGCATGAGTGCAGCGGCTCCAGCCACTGTCTCTCTCCTCATTGGACAGATTGATAGCAGCGGGAGCTATTGGCTCCCGCTGCTGTCAATCAAATCCAGTGACACGCTGTCTGTGTCAATGGATGCAGCAGCGGGACTCGGTTTCGATCCCACATGGGTGACTACAGGGAAGGTGGCTTTCTGTGGAGGCACTCAATGAAGAGTAGGGGCCTATAGCGCTGATGGGGCACCCCAGAAGAGGATTGGGGCTGCTCTGTGCAAAACAATTGCACAGAGCAGGTAAGTATAGGCATGTTTATTATTTTTATTTCAAAAAAAGGGGGGAGGGGGTTACAACTTCTTTAACCCACTGATACTCATCTTGTTGCTCCTAACTCAGTCACAGTCTGCACTAAAAAAAGGATTTTTAATAACAGCTTACCTGTAAAATCCTTTTCTTGAAGTACATCACGGGACACAGAGCGCATAGCCATTACACTTGGGTTATATGGGTACCTTTAGGTGTGGACACTGGTGTAATCAACTTCACAGGAAGTTCCTCCCTATATAACCCCCTCCCACTGAGAGTGCTTTAGTTTTGTAGCAAGCAATTTCTCTGAGGTTACACAATGTTCCCCAAAAGAGGGGTGGGAGCTCTGTGTCCCGTGATGTACTTCAAGAAAAGGATTTTACAGGTAAGCTGTTATTAAAAATCCTTTTTTCTTTATCGTACATCACGGGACACAGAGCGCATAGCCATTACATATGGGATGTCCCAAAGCAATGCTCCATGAAGGGAGGGAGACCGTAAGGCCAAAAAATAGCCAAACAGAAAATATATCAGGAGGTAAAATATAGCTCCACCAACAGAAAAAAAGGGGGCGTGAACCGGGCCAGAGGATTCTATACTGCTGCCCGTAGGACCGCCTGCCCAAATGCTGCGTCCGTAGCCTTTGCGACGTCCAACTTATAAAATTTAGTAAACGTATGTACGGAAGACCAGGTTGCCGCTTTGCAAACCTGTGCCATAGAGATCTGATGGTGTGCCGCCCAGGAGGCACTCATGGCCCTCGTAGAATGGGCTTTAACTGATAAGGGAGGTGGAACGCGCTTCAGACCATAGGCCTGAAAAATCAGCTGCTTAATCCACCTAGCCAAGGAAGACTTGGCAGCCGGCTGACCCTTCTTGGGGCCATCCGGGAGAACGAAAAGCACATCTGTTTTCCGAATCTTTTCTGTAGCCTTGAGATAAACCCTCATGGCTCGAACCACGTCCAAAGTATGAAGCAGTCTTTCCTCTCTGGACTGGGGAGTAGGAAAGAAGGATGGTAGGAATAGGTCCTGATTCAAGTGAAAACTGGATATGACCTTAGGAAGGAAAGAAGGCTGAGGCCGCAGAACCACTCTGTCCTTATGCAGAATCAGGTACGGTTCCCTGCAAGACAAGGCTGCCAGCTCGGAGACCCTTCTGGCCGAAGCCATAGCCACCAAGAAAACCAACTTTCGGGTTAGCAGCACAAGAGGGATTTCTGTCAGAGGTTCAAACGGCTGCTTTTGTAAAGCGGACAAGACCAGATTTAAATTCCAGGGGCAGAGGGGAGCTCTAATAGGGGGATTTACATGCAAGACCCCCTGCAAGAAGGTTTTCACAAGCGAATGCGTGGCCAAAGGCCTTTGAAACCATATCGATAAGGCAGACACCTGCCCCTTTAGAGTACTAAGAGCCAACCCCTTGTCAACGCCAACCTGGAGGAATCGCAAGATCCTGTCAATAAAAAATTTGCGAGGATGCCCTCCTTGAGACTCGCACCACTCCACATAGGTCCTCCAGACTCTGTAATAGATATTTCTAGAGACTGGCTTTCTAGCCTGAATTAACGTAGATATGACTTGGGCTGAGAGGCCTCTGCCCTTAAGAATTAGGGATTCAGCCGCCAAGCCATCAAATTTAGCTGCTGTGAAGCAGGGTGGTAAATCGGGCCCTGAGACAGCAGATCTGGGCGCAGGGGGAGTGGCCACGGTGCCCCTACTGACATCCTCACGATGAGTGCGTACCAAGCCCTTCTGGGCCAGGCTGGGGCCACCAGGATCACCGGCCTGCGCTCCACCCTGATCCTTCGTAGAAGGCGGGGAATCAACTGTAGTGGAGGGAACGCATACAGGAGAGAAAACTGGTGCCAGGGGCAAACCAACGCATCGGTCCCGTAGGCCGAGGGGTCCCTGGCTCGGGAACAATTTGTCCAACTTCTTGTTGAATCTTGTTGCCATGATGTCCAATCGGGAACTCCGATCTTTGGCAAATCTCTTGGAATACCTGGGGGTGAAGAGACCACTTCCCGGGAGTAACTTTGACGACTCAAAATTGTTGAGAATTGTCTATCCCTGGGATGAACACTCTAGATGCAGGGTACATGGGCTTCGGCCCAGAAAAAATCAGGTTATTCCCTTTGAGCGCAGGCTCCTTGTGCCCCCTGGTGGTTTATGTATGCCACCGCCGTGGCATTGTCGGATATCCTTACTGGCAACCCTGCAGGGGGAGAGTCGCAGGGCCAGGCGCTCTGATCAAATATGGGAAGCAGACTTTCTGCCTCTGACCACTGTCCCTGTTGGGTCCGTTTTCCTAAATTGCCCCCCAACCTGTTAGCTCTCTGTGGTTATTTTTCCACGAGATGGGGCAAGGTTTTTCCTTTTGAAATTTTTGAGGACGCAAACAGGCTGCGCCTGACTTGGGGAAAGAACTAATGGACGGTCTAATGCCTGTATGACTTGCCAAGCGAGAGAATCTGCCTGCAGAATTCTGGTATGGATCGGGCATAGGGCCGCTTCGAAGGCGGCCAATTTTCCCAGCAGTCGCATGCATAGGCGAATAGTCGGCTTCTTTTTGCCTAAGCTATTTGAATCGTTTGAATCAGCGCCGAGGTAAAAATACCCTGTTCTGTAAAAACAGATATTCCTTGGGTTGTAACCTTGATTTTTCTTGGTTCACAATCCACCCGCTCTTCTAGATGCGTGTGCGGAAGTGTTGAGGTTGGAAGCTGATCGTCGATAACCAGGAGATCTCCAGGTATGCCAGGACCAAGATGCCTTCTGTCCTAGGACGGCTAGACCGGGGCTACCCTTTGTGAATACCCGTGGAGGTTGCCAACCGAAAGGGAGGGCTACCTGGTAATGACTTTGATTTATCGTAAAACGGAAACTTGTGATGTGCTGGGTAAATCGGCACATAGTTCTCCTTTATGTCTATAGATGCAGAAAGTCGCCCTGATGAGGCTGGCTGTCACTGAACGTTGGAGTCCAAAGGCTGAATCCTTAGAAAGCGATTTAGCGTTTGAGGTCTAATATAGGCCACGTCGCCATTGGGTTTTGGTATAACAAAAAGGTGGAGTAGAATCCCAACCCCTTTCTTGGGTTGGTACTTCTACAATTACTCCTTGACAAGAGGCGATCCAACGCCTTTACGAGAGAGGCCCTCTTTAACGGGTCGCTTGGAAGACTTGACCCCTGAAAATGAGGAGGGGGGATTTCTCGAAACTCTAGTTTGTAGCGAGGCTTGAGAACCCAAGGCGGGAATTCGGCCTTCCAACTTCGGAAAAAACTAAGTTCCCCCCACCCAAGAGAGTGGGGGCGCCCCTATAATCTGTGATGACTGGTTTAGCCGGCTTGCGAGACCAGGGCCTTTGTTTGCCCGGCTGTCTGTGGGCGGCTAACCGAACGCCCGGGAGGCCGTCGATACTGGAAGTCGAAGGGGCCGAGCCTGCAATGGGTCTTTAAACGTGGGCCCACGCGGTCTTTTCTTGACCGGTAAGGAAGTACTTTTTCCCTTGTATGGGTGGATATATTTATCTAGGTCTTCCCCGAATAGTCTTCCCCCATGAAAGGGAAACCCTGAAGCTTTTTGCAGGGTGCCTCTGCTGACCAGTTCTTTACCACAAAAGGCGACGCATGTGAACCATCAGTAGAGATGAACGGGATGCTGTTAGTTGGAGTCTTAATAGAATTGCAACAGAGAGCCCAGGGAATTCTGCTAATTCTGGGTGAGGGCATGTCCTTTAATATATGTTTTGCCTGATCTTCAGGGCCTGACAAACACCAATGCTGCTACTGCTGGCTGACTGGCACCTACTGGGTGAAAGCTGCTTTCAAGGCTCTCGAATTTTTTGTCGACCGGATCCTTGAAATATGGACATTTTCACGGACAGTCAGGGATTTATTCACCAGGAAATTCCACTTAGGGAGTGCCCATCTACATATTCCTCTTCCATAGGGTAGAGAATAGAGAATCCCACTCATGGTGGCAGAAGGGGGTGCTAGCATTTCTTCCGTCACGTAAACGGGAAGGCACAAGGGCGTGGGTGGGTTCGGGGGTCCCATCGGGGGCCGCCTCTGCCCCCAGCACCCCCCCCCCCCGCGAATGGCTCTTGTACTATGCCACTCGGTGTGATGAGAGAAGACCTAAGTGTGCTGACACACACTCACATAGCGAGGGTGGGGCCGTAGAGTGTGAGCCTGTAAAAAACAGTTAGTGTTAGGTTCCCAAATAAAGTTTTAACCTCACCGCCCTGACCCCGATGGATCATTTTTCTGACCTGTATTAGTGTCCTTTTGCTTTTTGATTTTTTTTTTTACTAAAGCACCTTTTTTAGTTTATTTGATTTTTTTTATAACAGTAAAAAAATAGTGATTTTTTTCAAAATTGTCTTATTTTAGGCTGGTCCAGAAAGAAAGCTCTATTTGTGGGAAGAAAAGGACCTTTGGAGCCATCACACGACCGCGCAATGTCTGTTACAACCTTGTAAAAACACCTTGGTCACCCCTATAGCCAACACCTGTTCTGGCACTGTTGCAGCTAGGAGTAACCAATATGTGGGTCCCGTTCCTCTGAGGGCCTCCGCCTTGCTAGGGCAAGGACGGGAAAACAACGCAGTATGAGGAATTTCTTCCGTCAATGATCGGGGGCCGCCTCTGCCCCCAAAAGAACTAATTTCTCTCTTTTTTTGCTTTTTGGCACTTTTTTTTTTTTTTTTTACCCGCCTGGGAGGTGGCAATACTGAGGAAACCTGTGAGTATTGACACACCAATGCCCGTTAGCCGGAGTCCAAGGTAGACTCAGATACTGCTGGATCTAAGGCTGAGTCCCTTTAAAAAAACTTCCCTTTTTTTTTTCTGGTCAATAGTGGACCTAAGTCCTAGACCTGAAGATCCACAAAACCGCCACTAGGTGTCCCTGTGTGGCCAAAAGACCCAGCTGCACGCTCTGTATCCTTTCTTCCTCTGCCTCCAGGAGGGAAAGACCAGCCAGAAAAAAAGTTTTTCCCTTTAAACAGACCCTGACGCTGCTGGCCCGCCCCCCCGACGCACGCCGACGCTATAAAAGGCGGCGTGCACGCGCGCGCGAACACGCGCGCGCGCACACGCGCGCACGATCGCGCGCACCACGCTGAAACCACATGGAGGAAGCAGAGCAGAGGAAACAACATGGACCAGCGTTTAGGCAGCACCAACAGACACCAGGTAAGCACTAATCTTTTTGTAGTGCACACATAGCGAGGAAGCTGTCCCCATGGGCTTCCTAAGAAACAGGAGTTTTTACCAGCAATTTCCTCTTTAAAACATGTGGGGTTGCAGTATCAGTGTTAACAGGCAGACCTGGGGTGAGTAGCAAATATATAACTTACACAAGTATACATATATCTACATGTTATCTGGGTAAACATTAGTATCCCATCCTGCCTACACAGACATAGTGGAGATAGTGGCTGATGCACGAGCATACTGTTAGCCAACCCAGAACCCCCAGGGGGATACCTACTGTCGAACCAAGTCCCGCAGGTTCCCTCTTACCTGCTCCACGCCGCAGGGTATTGCAAAATGCAAGAGGCCCAATCTTCCCCCATCTCCGTGGGTATTGTCTTGGACCTTCAGGGACCGGGGTCCTGTGTTAAGGAACCCACACCCCTGGACCTATATAGCATCCTGGCATCAGTAGCGTTTAGTTCTTGGAAGAGACTAAGGCACTGGAGCCCAGAATCCAGCCCTCCAAGGAGAGGCATTATAGGCAAAACCCCACTCCAGCAGGGCCCGGGTACCGTACACCTTGGCTTTGAAGCACTTCGGACGGATCCGGCTAGCTATCCTGGGTCCCGAGACCTCCGAGGGACAGCTAGACGTGACCAACACCTAAGACACTGGCGAAAAAACTAAAGCACTCTCAGTGGGAGGGGGTTATATAGGGAGGAACTTCCTGTGAAGTTGATTACACCAGTGTCCACACCTGAAGGTACCCATATAACCCATATGTAATGGCTATGCGCTCTGTGTCCCGTGATGTACGATAAAGAAATCTCTGTTGGTGTCAGGTGCTAGGGGGAGCAGGGATATTGCACCCTCCATCGTGTGACAATGCATGGGCATTAGTTGGATGCTAAATCCAAGCACTGCCATATTGGAGATGGTGACATGCTACCGCATTCTCAGGATCACCACCTGTGATGGAGGCTGGAGAGCATTGGCAAGGTTATATAGATGGATAAAGGCATTCCTTTGCAGAGCCACTGTCACTTTGGCCTAAATAGGAAGAATGACAGTGATTCTTCAAAGTTGACATGCTCATTTGTTCTCCCTGACAGATGTCAAACTGCAAAAGGAAAAACTGTTTGAAAAATAAAATTAGATGAAAAAAAAAAAAAAGTATATCCAGTTCTGAGATTTCTGGCACACACAACCGCTCTGTCTGGCAGTGCAGAAGGCCAGATCTTTTTTCTCTACTGCACTTAATTTCAAGTCTTCACCCTACCCCAATCATGTGACTTGACACTGAAAGCAGAAGCATCAAACCAATGAGCTCAACCCTGCCATTCTGCTCTCTCCTCTTATCAGCATGCACTGCAGCACAACTAATTGGTTCCCTCCCCTCTCTGAGGTTGATACCAGGTTTAAATGCAGGTACTTGAAAATACAGATAATGATGTATACATAAATACTGAGCTGCATTAATATTTTATATCACCCTGCATTTGATCTTTAATCTAATTTTGTGCAATCCTGATTACCTTTGAAATAAAAGGAGGAATGTCAGCAGCGGTATCAGCTCCATGAGTCTGTAAAGGCATCCATGAACTACCGGTAGTTGATGTGCTTTCTATCTTTTTGCTGAAAACAACCAATTCCGAGTGATCCTTGGAGTCAGAGGAAACAACATCAGTATTATCTGATAGCTTAGTATGTTCAGGCTGACCAAGATTTAGGTTGTAAAAGTCCATGGTAGGCAGCTTAAAATCTATAACTGGCGTTGATGTAGCCCACAGCACATTTGGGGGAGTTGGTTTGTTAAAAGATAACCTTTCACTACAGACATCATAGGAAGGATGAAAGGAGTCTTCTTTAGACAGAGCCTATAAAAATAACTTACATTAGCTGAAGAGGAATAGGCAATATGCTAAAAATGTAGCTTACACCTTTTCCCCCACTATGGACAGAACTAAAAATGGTTAGACAAATATTCTGATATCTAGTCCTGAAAAAAGATCTTACCATGAACTTGCAGAATGGGATGCAATGACTATGCATGGTTATAACTAATGGAGGATGCAGAATGGGAGGATGTTGCCAGCAATAGCACTTCTCAGGGGAAAAAATAAAGCTACCGTTTGGAAACCAATATAGTTGGCTATTATTTCGCAAAATGGCCTTCATGGAATGTCTACCAAACACTGCCGGTGCCCAATAACAAAGCCATCATCATATTGGCTGAAACTGGGCAGATCTAGCATTAATCGTACGCCTAAAGGCATATTAAAGTGGAGCCATACTCAAGCTAAATTATTGGTCATGCTGGGGTGAATAAAGATCAACCGTTCCCAATTTTAATAGAAAGAAAGTGCTTTTCTAAGTAAATCTTACAGTGTTACTAAACCCATAGCAGTAAACAGTAAAAACAGTCTGTATATGCACTCACCGTGGAACCTAAGGTGTAAATCTTCTGCATTGTGTTAAAAAAATGTGTGATCCCGTATGCACAGATCCTCCTCGTCTTGCATTACCCCCAAAACATGTCTGGATTAGACAGATTTACTGGGGTCAGGCTGCACATGCTCAGTTTAGTGTGTATTTCTAGAGAGAGTTTTTTTTTTTTCTTGGGAGAGTGCATGTGATCAGCATATTGCCAATCAGCACTGTTCAGATAGAAAGTCAATGGTCCTGCATCCTGATAGGACAGCCAGTGCAGTATGATAACTCCTCTTACAAGCTTTGCCAGGAACTGTTAGAAGTCACAAGACTGATATATACTGCTGATGAGAAAGGGTATTTACTATTTAGCAGTTTATATTTACTAAAATGATTGCATTTCCATGTTCTGTGTACTGTGGGAGACCAGATACTGTATAGTGAATGCAGGATCCTGGGTTTAGTACACATTAACTTTTTTTTAGCTGGCCATACAGTATACAATTTTGTTTTAATTTTTATTTTAATATGAGGTCAAACCTAAACACTTTTTAATTTGTATAGAATCAGGCAGAACTACATAGTTGATAGTAAATCAAACGGAAAATGAAGAAAATTGCATAATGTATGGCCAGCTCGCTGTTTCTGACTGAATGGCAAAACAAGTTTTGAAGTGGCAATTACATTTGCAAGCTATAGGTCACACTGCGATTGATCACCAGGCACATACTGATACTATATATATGGACTGTGACTGTTTCTTTGTAGCAATCTTCCTGCATAGGAGCAAGGACTATGTGTATAGGTATATACTTCTACCCATTTGTATATCAGTTGATCCCACAAAACCTGTTGTCATAGACAAGTAAACTTTCTGACTGTATTGTAGCAATAAAATTAATCAATTCGATATTAGTTTTCACATGCATAAAAAGTAATTTTTTGCAAAAGGTGTATGGTATTACATAATGAATAGCCAAAATGTTTAAAAACACAGAGCAGGGAGAAAAACAGTCAAATGCAGTTGCATGCAATCAGAGTCCAGTTACCTGCAGTGAACAATCAGATAAACCACTAAGGAGTTCTTCATTACAAGGACTACCATGCAAGGCTATCAAAGAAGTCTGGAGTAAGTTGGCATTATTGTAAGCAAAGCGGGATTCCATACTGCATTCTCCTGTTAATTCAGCATCAGTGGTCTCAACCTATGAAAGGCAATTTAGTGAAGGACTTACAGTCATTTTTTAAAGGGATAGCACACGCTGTTCTAGAATTTGATGCAAACAAAAGACTTGGTGTTATAAATACAATAAAAAGGGGACATTTAAGAATTTAAGAATAGAAAATTTGGAGCTGCCATAAGTTGACATATTTTTTAACCTAATTTAACATCATTTCAAGCATCAAGATTCTAGCTTCACTAACCTGTAAATCACTGAGTATCAAAAAGCATTTAGGATAAAAGTTCATACTTTTCAAACTTTACTAATTGCACGCTTGCTCCAGGTCTGTGCTTACGAGGTAGTGAAGCAAGAAAAACAACAGCAGCTTTAGGATGTGCACTAGTAAACAGAAATTCAGAATGGCAGCTGACATATTGCGACCCTCACAAGCTCACTTTAAGCAGTTTTAAAGCACAATTTTAGGGTTCATTTGGATAGGTGATTAGATCTGCTGCGTGTGAATCCACCTCAGAGCCACATGCAGGCAGGCGACAGAAATGGATGCAGGGGCTGTTTGGACACAGTCGTATGATAGAAATCTGACATTGGGGCAGGAGCTAGTGCATGGATCTATACACAGGCACAGATTCTGACATGCCACTGTGTCTGTGTAGTCACGGCATCTGCATCCACTTCTACAGCCTGCCTGCACACAGCTCTGAGGTGGATTCACATGTCACAGACAGCAGCTCAGATAGGAGGATGGGTCTGAATGCCCATCTGAATAAGCCCTTACTGCCAAATTCAAGAAAAGTATTAAAGATAATTATTCCTAATATTATGAAGTAATACAAGCTGGGCATAATCATTCAGCCATGCAAATTAGCAATGGAAAGAAAAATTAGATCAAAGAAATGCAACTTCACTAAAACTGGGCTTTTTGCAACATCTTTTTTTTTTTTCTGAAAGTTGCACTAACCATAGCTAGTTCAGCATGGAAAAGAGGTGCATCATTGGGCCCTTCCTCGACATATGAATGTGCAGAGTAGAAAAGAGAGTCGTCCTTAGCAGAGATATAGCCTTCTTCTGGTGACAGCTGCAGAAACAAGGAGCGCCATTTGGACTTGGTTAAACATCAGTATAGAAAGAAAGGGCATGCAAGTAGAAAGAAAAGCAAGTATTCAAAGCAGCTCAGGATATCAATGTTTTAAACTGTCAAGGTATTGACATATTCTGGTTAGGCTTCCTGAATGATAAATGAGGATTTTTGACTTGCCTGCAAAAATCCTTTTCTTGCAGTACATCACAGGGCCATAGGATGTCAAGGCAATACAACTGAGGGGTTGGTAACACAGCAAACAAGGCTAACAGCCCAAAAACAAGGAACCAGGTTCCCAACTTAAAAATAGCCGTTTGAATAACCTTAAAGCGGAGGTTCACCAAAATAACATCTATACAAGACCAAATTATTTATACTTCTAACATCTACAGTAGGCACCTTTTTTATTTTTTTAGGCTGTACATACCTTATTATCGGTATTTTCAATCCAGATTCCGGGTACTCACTCCCGCGGGAGTAGGCGTTTCTATGCTGAGCCGCAATGTAATCTAGGAGCCGTGTAGAGCTAACTCGCAGCTCTACATGTTCGGCTACTTTCGGAAACTCTGTGACTCTCGTGACGTGCCTACGCAATATGGGGGGGGGGGCCTTATCCGCCGGGAGGAACTTTTTCTGAAGGACATCAATCATCTGGGCGAACTCCCAGATTACATTGCGGCTCAGCATAGAAACGCCTACTCCCGCGGGAGTGAGTACCCGGAAGCCGGATTGAAAATAGTGATAATAAGGTATGTACAGCCTAAAAAAAAATTGCCTACTGTACATGTTAGAAGTATAAAGAATTTGGTCTTATATAAATGTTTTTTGGGTGAACCTCCGCTTTAGGGCTGAAACTAGTGTCAGCAGAAGCCTGTACATTCACCTGGTAAAACTTTACAAATGTGTGAACAGAAGACCAGGTGGAAGCCCTGCAAATCTGAGAAACAGACACCTGGTGCTGAAAAGCCAGGAGGCACTGTCTGAATGAGTTAACAATCCTTAACAGGGAAAGGAGAATTTCTATCTTTCGAAGTGTAAGCCTTAGGCCCCTTTCACACCTGCGGACCGTATCCATCCATGTGTGGATGAAAAAAGGGACATACTTTGGTCCCTATGAGATCGCGGGTGACTCGATCTCATACGCTTCCGCATTCCTCCGATTCTGCAGACGGAGGAAAACCCTATTTTTCCTTCCATCTGTGGATCGGATCGGGTGAACACAGACAGACGGTTTGTGTTGATCCCATACCCCCATAGGGGAGAGCAAAAAAAAGACAGGGCAGTCCCTGCACACTGTGTAGGGACCGCCCTGTCATCCGCCGGCTCAGCGGGAATCAACAGAGCGATCCCCACTGAGCAAGCGGAGCTTCACGGGGCGGATTATTACTGATCTGCCCCGTGTGAAAGGGCCCTTAGTGATAATCTGCCTCATTCATATTGAGATGGTGGAACAAGATGTAGGAGAGCCCTTGCGAGAGCCCGCAGGCAGGAAAAAACAGGAGTTTTAGGTTTGCATAGACACACTGACCGAGAGATGAACTTGGGGGGGGGGGGGGGGGTAGACATATCCCAAGGATACATCCCACAAAGTATAGTCTATAGTTTAAAGTAAAACTACTGTGCCGCATGCAATGAAGAGTAAGCACAACAATAGATCTTGCCAGGGTTTTGTTTTCTAGCTTTAAGCAGTGTAGGAAGACCCATATCTTTTAGGACTTGCATTTCAACAGCTAAGCTGTCAAAGCCAGCTAATGTGAAACGGGATGACAGACCGGTCTTTGATACAGCGGATCTGGTCTGTATGGAAGTGCCAATGGAGTATCTTCCTGGAGTCACAGAATGCCATTACTCCCTAGAATGAGGCTCAAAAATCTCATGCAATATTTGACCACAAAGTGCTTTTGTAACACAATGTCCAGACATGAGCTTGGAAGGTTAACACTTACTCCCATGATCAAGACTAGGCCCAGGTACACCAAGCTATGATGTGGATCTGACAGAGACTTCTGTAGGTTGAAAAAACAGCCAAAGCTCTTAAGTGTCTACATCGTCTGCCGCACAGTGGCTGCCAGGGACGAAGTAGAGCGATTCTTCAAATGAAGGTCATGAAGGTAGCCAATAGTGTGAATTCCTTGAGAGTGCAGTAGCACAAGGACCAGGGCAAGCTCCTTGGTGAAGACCCAAGGGGCTGTGGACAGGCCAAAGGTGCGGTCATGCTACACTGTACCCAAACAAAATTGGCATCCTTTTTTCCCCACAAATAGAGCTTTTGGTGGTATTTTATCATCTCTGCGGTTTTTATTTTTTGCGCAACAACTAATAAAAAAGACTGAAAATTGTGAAAAAAAAAAAGTTTTTATTTTTTTCTGTTATTTTTTTTGTAAATAAGTACGTTTCCTCTTTCAATTACGGGCACCAATGAGGTAGTACTGATGGGCACTGATAGGCGGTGCTGGTATACAGCACTGATGGGCACTCATAGGCGGCACTGATGGGCACTCATGGGCGGCACTGATGGGCACTCATGGGCGACACTGATGGGCACTCATGGGCGACACTGATGGGCACTCATAGGCAGCACAGATGGGCACTCATTGGTGGCACTTATGGTTGGCACTGATGGGTGGCACAGATGGGCACTGATAGGTGGGCACTGGGCATGGATTGGCACTGTGGGGTAGCACTGATGGATCCATGTTGCCAGTCAGTGCCCATGTGTGGGCACTGACTGGCATCTTTTTTTTTGTTACTTGCCTTTTTTTTTTTTTTTTACTGACTTTTTTTTTTTAATTGACCCCTTTTTTTTTGCCCTTCCCTGGTGGTCCAGTGTGGGCTTCCCTGGTGGTCCAGTGTGGGCTTCCCTGGTGGTCTAGTGTGGGCATCCAAAGGGGGGGCTGCGCTGATAAACAATCAGCGCAAACCCCCCCAGGAGAGCCTCCGATCTGCTCTCCTCTACTCGCGTCTGTCAGACGCAAGTGAGGAAGAGCCATCAACGGCTCTTACTGTTTACATCGTAATCAGCCGTGATTGGACACGGCTGATCACGTGGTAACGAGCCTCTGCCGGAGACTCGTTACCGAGATCGGAGATTCAGGGTGTCAGACTGACACCCCGCATCACTGATCGCCGCGCTGTGCGCCCCCACGGGCACGGGCGCCATGAAATCCTGCAGGACGTCAATAGACGTCCAGTCAGGATTTCAGAACCACTTCCCGGATGTCAATCTGCGATTGACCGGGTGGGAAGTGGTTAAGAAGGCCCTTTCTATAGACTGGGAAATCTCAACTGCCACTGTAAGGAATTTGTTGAGGCAGAAAATATCCAGATCCATGGCAGAAATGTTCCACTTTTTGTGATGGACCTTCTCCACTGGGTTCTGCTGCTCAGACCTCTTGGGGGCTTATACATTTTGTCTGGCCTCAGCCCATCCTTTTACAACACATGCTTTACGAAAGAGGCGAACCGAGAAGGGCCTATTAGTTTCCTAATTGTGGGAAGGGATTCCATACTGGCGACCCCTGACAATAGTTCTAACATCAAACAGAAGCACATGCGGAAACTGCAATCCCTTTGCTGCAGTGGCGTTCATGCAAGGGGAAAAAAAGGGGTTTCTCCAAGTCTTTGACATTCCAATATAATTCGAATCATAAGCCAGAAATTTGCTCTCAGAATTTTACCATCAACTAACACTATTTAAAAAAAAAAAAGAGAGAACTGCTTTGTTTGCCAGTGCCCACGCCTGAAGGTGAAGCATATAACCCAAGCTTATTATTAAAAAAGGAGCCTGTGTTCTGTACTGTATGAGAAATAAGTTATGCAAACAACTATATGGCACTAACCAATCAGATTAAAAAATATATATAATCTGGATAGTGATATGGTAATTGCCAGTGTTTAACAAAAAAAAGCTTGCACACAGTTGTAGTGGATGTTTAAGTTATCAGAAAAAAAATGGTGCATATTAGGTGCGTAAATAGCATTAAAAAATATTCTTACAGGCAAAGGTTTTGCAACTCCGATGCTAACGTTTCCTGCAGGTGCACCTTTAAGTGCCTGAACAGCTTCTTCTAAACTGGCATGCTCCAAATCGATCTCATTGACAAACATCAATCGATCACCTGGCAAAAGTCGGCCATCTTGTTCTGCAACCCCTTCAGGGACCAGGGAGCGAATTACTATGACTGTGCTTGCTGGATCAATAGGATCCTAAAGAAACACATTAAAGTGAGGACTGATTAAACATAATAGGTGGGGAGAAAAGTAGAAAAATAAGAAATACACAAACAAAAGAAAAATTAAAGCATTTGTAAAGTCTTAGCATCTCACCCACAAACAAGAACATGGTTACTTTAACTCAGCGTAATCACTACAGGCATACCCCGCTTTACGGACACTCATTTTTCGTACACTCGCGAGTACGGACATACCCGCGAGTGTATGTAAAGTGTCTCACAAGTACAAATATTCCCGCGCCATGCACCCGCATTAGATGGAACTGAAGTTCTGAGCACTTAGCCTGCCCAGTTCCAGTGTGCTCTGTTTCCTGGCTGCCTCCCCATTCTCTCAGTGTTTTTTCAGACTTCCCTGTCAGCCACAGAATTCTATCCAGCCTCTCCATAGCACTGTCCTTTGTGTGCAGCGCGATGTCCGGGGGATGAATTGAAGCGGCCCCCCCTTGCATCAGATGAGGTTATTTACATGTGAGTGTTCCCCCAACGCCCCCACTACAGCCCCTGACGCCCCACTAAAGCCCCTGGCACCCCCACTACAGCCTAGAAGTGAAAAAAGGTATTGCTTCACTTTAAGTACATTTTCGTTTTACGTACATGCTCTGGTCCCGCTGTGTACTTAAAAGTGGGGTATGCCTGTATACTGTATGTGCCCATAAAACAGCACATGGCAAGTGAATGCTTACTAGGTTTTAGTACAATCACACAGCCTTTACATCCATCATTTGACAATATTGCTTTAGCCTCTTGGACTTATTCAGCACAATAGGGAAGTACTAGTAACTAGGATTGCACTGATACCACTTTTTCAAAACCGAGTACTACTTGTACGAAGCCCCCCCCAAGTACTCGCCGATACTGATTCTTTTTTAATGTCCTCTGACAGTGGCACTAATATGCAGAACTGATTAAGCATGGACTTTGTCAGTATTTTTATTTTTACAATTTTATTTCTTCCCATTTGTTTTTTTACTGTTTTTTTTTTTTCTTTTGGGGGGGGGGGGGGGGGGGGGGGGTTTTTTTTTTTTTTTTCATTTTTACAATTCCATTTTTAAATATTTATCAGAAAAATCACATTTTTTTTTTTTTTTAATCAACCCTGTTGGGGGGCTTTGGTGAGATATCAGGGGTCTAAACAAGCCCTTAACATCTCCCCTTTGAGACATGGAAATGAACTGAAGACACAGATTTCACAGTCCCTCTCTCAGCAGCCTCAGCTGCACTGAAGATGAATGGACAGGAGACAGAGCCTCCTGTTTGTTCATAAACTGAAGCATCGTAAACACAGTTTACGATGCTCAGTTAATGAATGGACAGAGTCAGTGATCACTGGCTCCTTCATCTGCTCTCCATTCTGACAGATCAAGGATGAGGGGGGACCAGAGGAGGATTTGGGGGCCGAGGATACAGGGGACAATCGGAGATGAACGGTGCGGCATTGGGGGTAATTACAAGCACCAATCTCCCTGACAGCCACAGGAGGGAGAAAAAGAGAAGAAAAACTATACAGGGAGATCGGTGCTTGTAACTGCCCCACTGCTGCTATGATCATCTGTAAAGGCTAAGCCCCCACCTCCCCGGGACACTGAGGACGCGGGGTGTACTGGCCTTCTACCAGGTATCAGAGTATTCACACGAGTACTTGTGCAAATGCTCGGTGTCAGCACAGATACAAGTATCAGTATGGGTGCAACCCTACTAGTAACCATGGGTAATTTCAAGAAAACTGTGGACAAGGATGGGGAAATATATGCAAACAGGCTAGCCCCAAGGAATATTCACGTGTTGATTATGTTATCCAAAAAGTGGTTCTAAAAACCTCAAGTTTTTTTTTATCACAATGCATTCTATGCATTAAGGTAAAAAAACATTCTGTGTCACAGACTAGCCCCCTCAACATCCTTATACTAATCTGAACCCCATCGCAATCCAGCGCTGTGCAGGAGAGCTGTGGCTCTTCTGGTTTTGCATTTAGTTCTTCTTTAATATCCCTCTGTCAACTACAACTGCTGTCAAAGTGCCTGTACATACTTGCAGCAGCCTCATAGCCCTGCTGCTACAACCAAATACTGATCTAATTGGATTAGCAAAGCTCTAACGCTTCCTGGTACTTTCTGAGAATGGAACTCGATTCAGACCCCCACACATTTCTATTGGGCAGTGACTACAATGGGCTGCCTAAATGGGCAATATGAAAGTGCAGCAGACAGGAGAGAGCAGGCAAGCTTTAATGCTGCCTGGAAGAGCCTGGCTTTGCATGTCAGAAGGGCTCAGGATTCAGCCATAGTGGTAAAGTTTTGGAAACTGCTCTAGGTGCCTTCACTTTATACTTAAAAGCAAATATTCTTTTTCTTTGGCCACAGAGTTGTCTTAAGGAAGAAAGTATGGTAAATTCTCATTTTATATAAAGCACAATAATTAATAATTTTTTGTTGAGAGCTACAAAGGACATTAAGATACAGTCAATACAATCCAGTTTAGAAGCCAAGCAGGCTTCTAATGAGTAAGAACACACTTTTCTTTGACAAAAAAAAAAAAAAGCACAGAAAAGCCTGTCACCAGCTGCAGTGTTTTACGTCACAATGGCAATATGTCTCCTGGGATTTCTGCTGCCCTAAGTCAATAAATATCAGCATGAATTATGTGATATGCAAGAAAAACTACATCATTTGAAAAGCAGGATTTAAACAAACAGAATTAAATAATGCGTAAGCCCAAAGCAATATATTATAAAGTCCAAATGATCTGTATTTTGTAGAAATGCTTTCATATATTCCTTGATGCCCATTTTCTCCTACCGGTAGTATAAAATTCTAATTGTAAACAACCTTACAGAACAAATCAATGAACAGTTTGAGGTCTACAATGCAACATCAAAACAAAACATACCTGATAATCTAAAATACTGAAACCAAGGCCAAGGATTCCTTTTTCCAGTCCAATGGTTTGAATATCAGTCTCCCACATTGCCAGTGGTGATCCTTGTGTATCTTCCATGCTTGGGCTATCATCACCTGCTTCCATGTTCAAGTCATCGGTCTCAGAGGAGCCAATAGTGCCAAAATCAATATGATGCTAAAATCAGAAATGTTATTGTTTTAGAACATGCAGAACAACTTGCTGCCTAACAATGGCATCAAATAATAAGACGAGAATATCCGTCATTAAACCTTTTCTGTTTCTGAGGCTACACAAATCAGAAACCACATTGAATTTACATTATTAAATTCTTAGCAGAAATTTTCATACCCAAGAGCTTTGTCTGGACATAAGTTTTGTTTGCATTACAATGCATCATTAAGTCAGTTTCTTCTCTCATATTTGCATGTGCAAGTAAGGAAGTAATTTCAAACTAATACCTGTAATGATATAAAATTGGCTTTAGCTTTACTATCCCAAAATTCTAAATGTCCTAAAGGCTAAGTTCACCTTTTGGTAAAAAATATATTTTCCTGCAGGGGCATGGAAAGCATTGCATCTGTGATCTACATGCTCCCAAAAGGTGAACTTCCATTAATGATGAGGGTAAAACAAATCTTAATGCATGAACCCAGTTTTGCAACTTTATGTATCAAGGTGAATTATACCTTATTTTGTTCAGGACCAAGTGGGATTACATTTTCTGGTAAATGCTAATAAATATCTCCGAAATGTATTTCTTTTTATTTATTAGAGAAACACTCAAGTGGTACTGACTGAACAAGCAAGCTTTAACAGAAAACTGAGGATTCCTAGCCAAGCCTTATTAATACCCTGTGTAATCCACCTAGAAATAGTGGAGTGGGATGCAGGATACCCTATGCAGCAAAATAGGAATCTAAATATTTAATAAAAGCAGCAAATGAGAGGTAAACTCGCCGTGCATGTACCACATCTAAACAGTGTGCAGAAATAGCTTTGAGATGCTTTGGAGCTGGACAAAGAGAAGACTAATGCCCTGTACACACGATCGGTTCATCTGATGAAAACGGTCTGATGGATTTTTTCATCAGATATCCGATGAAGCTAACTTTCATCAGTCTTGCCTACACACTATCAGTTAAAAAATCGATCGTGTCAGAACGCGGTGAGGTAAAACACAACGTGCTGAGAAATATGAAGTTCAATGCTTCCAAGCATGCGTCGACTTGATTCTGAGCATGCGTTGATTTTTAACCGATGGATTTCCCCACAGACGATTGTTTTTTTCTATAGTTTTTTTTAACCATCAGATACAGTACGCCCGTAGGGCTCGCACCACGTCCAAGTAAAGTAACGTGGCGTCCGAGTTCTTCGGCTGAGGACATAAGGATAGTAAAACAATGTCCTCATTATAAAAAAGCCCTGCAAGACAAGGCCGCCAGGTCAAAAAAACTCATCTGACCGAAGGAATGGCTACTAGGACCACCTTCTGGAACAGAGGAATCCCCCAAATGTCCTCAAACGGAGCCCTTTGAAGCACTGAGAGGACCGAATTCAAGTCCCACGGAGGTAGTGGAGGACGCACAAGAGGGGCAACATGCCTGACCCCCTGTACAGGGAGTGCGTCGCCAGCGATCGCTGAAAACAACCAGCCAAGGCTGAAATCTGACCCATAACCGTACTTAAGGCGAGAGTTTGATGCACTCTCCGCTGAAGGAACAGCAGCATCCTGGACTTCATTTCTGCATACATAGAGATGTAGGCCTTTCACGTACGATGGCAAATTCTACGTGAAGTAGACTTCTGTGCAAGCAGCATGGTAGAGATCACCGAGCCTGACAGGCCACGGTCCTTTAGCACCTGGCTCTCAACAGCCACGGCATTAAAGCCAGCGACTGTAAAGCAGGGTGAAAGATCGGACCCTGCGATAGAAGATCTTCTCTCAGTGGTAGACGCCAAGGGACGTCTGCCACCGGACGCACCAGGTCCGCGTACCAGGAACAGCGCGGCCAATCTGGGGCAATCAGGATTGTTGGAATACCCTCAGCTTCCACTCTGCGCAGAGGAGGGAAGGCGTAGATTAGGCGATAGTGACCCCATGGAGCCACCAACGCGTCCGCCCACGGGTCTCTTGACCTGGCCACGAACCGTGACACCTTTCGATTGAGACGGAACGCCAGAAGGTCCACGTCTGGAGTGCCCCATTTTTGGCACAGACTCTGAAACACCTCCGGGTGTAGTGACCACTCTCCTTGGTCTAGTGTTTGGCGACTTAGGTAGTTGGCTTGCCAATTCTGTACCCCCGGAATGTACACGGCCGACAGAGCCGGAACGGACCTTTCGGTCCACCGAAGGATGTGCGCGACTTCCGCCTTTGCTGCAACCGAGCTCCGTGTGCCTCCCTGATGATTGACATACGCCACGGCCGTGGTGTTGTTGGACTGGATCCTGACCGGTCGGTCCTGTAGACCCAGGGACCACTTGGCGAGGCACAACCTGATTGCTCGGAGCTCCAGCATTGATTGGAAGGCGGGACTCTTCCTGAGTCCAGTGCCCCTGGGCTGACTGGGTACCCCAGACACCCCCCCCATCCGTCGTGACCACTGTCCAATGGCGCGGCAGAAACAAATTCCCAGCCCGAAGCACCGGAGACGTTAGCCACCACACCAGAGAGGACATGACCAGTCGGCTCACCTGAATCTGGTAATCCAGAGACAAAGGGAGCTTGTCCCAATGTGACAGAATCTCCTTCTGTAACACATGGGTGTGAAATTGGGTATACAGGACTGCCTCGAAAGAGGCCACCATTAGACCCAGAACCCTCATGCAGAATGGAAGCGATGACCACTTCTGGGTCGTCAACTGCTGCACGGCAGACTGTAGTGTCTGAAATGTTTCCAGTGGGAGGAAAACTCTCGCCTCCGAGGAATCTAGGATTAACCCCACGTATTACAGTAGCTGAGACGGTACCAACACTGACTTTTGGACATTCAGAAGTCAGCCCAATTCTTGGAGGGTCTGGCAGGTGATGGACACATCCTCTTCTAACTCTGAGCTTGAGGAAGCTCTCAGGAGAAGGTCGTCCAGGTATCCTACAATAGCGATCCCCGCACTGCCTCAGCAGGGTTAGAATCGGGGCGAGCACCTTGGTGAAGACCCTTGGTGCCAAGGCCAGTCCAAACGCAGAAATCTCTGGTGCTTTGTGCATATGGAAAGATGCAGGTATGTGTCCATGATGTCCAAGGACGCCATAAAGTCCCCCAGATAGAGCGCTGCCACTACTGAGCGAATTGACTCCATCCTGAATTTTTGCACTTTGACAAAAACAATTGAGGGCCTTGAGGTCCAGGATTGGACGGACCCCTTCCTTCTTGGGGACTACAAACAGATTGGAGTAAAACCCATGAAACTGTTCCATCGAGGGACCGGCACGATCACTCCCCTGGCCAGTAGATCCTGTACAGCCCCCGACAGATCCTTCCGGCGAACCGGAGGAAGTTGGAGGTTGGAAGGAAAAAATCTGTTTGGTGGACAAGAGAGAAACTCTATCTTGTACCCTGAGAAAACTACCTCGCAAACCCAACGGTCAGAAAGAAGAGACCTCCACCGAGCCGCGAATTCGCGAAGCCGGCCCCCCACCCGAGACATGGGCGGGGGCCGGCCTTCATGCGGAAGCAGGTTTGTCCGCAGGCTTGTTAGGCTTGCGGTACCAGGTGCGCTTTTGCCCTGCAGTGGCCACCTTAGCACCTTGAAAACTTTTTCCTGCTGCACTTGGCGGGCGAAAAAAACTGCTTGGGGGTAGTAAAGAGGGACCTTGCTTACGGCGAGGTTCCTTACCCTTCCCAGATGGTGGGAGCAGTGTGCTCTAACCACCTGTGGCATCCTTTATGATGTCATCCAGGGACGCCCCAAAAAGCCGTTTACCCTTAAAGGGTAAATCCACCAAAGCCTTTTTTGAGGACTGGTCCGCAGACCAACCTTTCAGCCACACAAGGCGGTGTAGTACCACCACGTAGGTGGAGGCCCTGGAGAGCAAGGGGTGCGTATACAAGGCCAATTCTCAAACAAACTACAGGCCCTGCACCAACTGGTCAGCCAGGTCCACACAGAGCTCAGAAGCATTATGCGCCTCTAGCTCCTGCAGCAGGGACTTTGCCCACTCGGTAATTGTCTGACACTAGAGCTCCGGCCAAAACCGGTCTCACTGCCGACCCCACTACTGTGAACATGGAGCAGGCCACAGCCTCAGCTCTCCTATCTGCGGGGTCCACAAAGGCGGGAATTCCTTTCACAGATAACATGGTAGACTTGTTTAGTCTGAGCACAGGGAGGTCCGCTGATGGAGGACTTTTTTTTTTTTTAAGTCTCCCCCAAGAGTAAAGTTTTGGTACATCAAAAACTTCCTGCAGCCAATCCCATTCCTTGTATAATACTTTGCCCAGGTATGGAACACAAGGAAACACTGTTTTGCGGTGCGGGGCGGCTTGCGGAACCCCAAAAGGGACCGGCATCTCTGATGTCTCCGCCACCCTCAACATTTTTGAGTATCCCGCACCACAGTGATAAAAGCTCCAACAAAACGCAATGCAATGTAGACACCCACAGGCCACCCTCCCGGCTGCAAAATAGAGAGCAGGGGACCCCCAGGTAACTCACCACACGGCCAGGCTGTAGTGCTGCTGAAGCGCTGAGAGTGCAGTCCGCTTCGCGCCGTCCCTCATGAAGCAATTTGCAGGCTGAAAAATGGCGGCCATACACGTGTTTAAAGCAACAGTGACACAGCAGAAAACACAGCCCAGCACACACAGCAACTCCAGTACAACAAATTAATAAGAAGTGAGAAGCTGCTGCTGCTCCAGGTGAGCACACCTGAGCAATCAATGTCCTCTCAGAAACAGGTGGGTGCCTGCAATGCATGAGGCAAAAACTTGAAGGCAGGGTATGGACAACCGCACACCAATGAATCTTAAAAAAGTAAGCCTTTAATGGTGAAAAAGGAAAGGCACTACAAAAAATTAATAGCACCACACAGCAGCACAGCCCCTGTCGTGACAGAGCCCCAGGCAGACCCCCCCCCCCCCTTACAGCTGCCACCCAGCATGGGGAAGGAGGGAGAGGAAGGGAGAGAGGAAAGCAGGGCGGACCCTCATTCGACCCTCATTCGACCTCCCCAGGAAAGCACCAGCCATACCACCTTGCCAGGGCAAGGGGCCACTACTTACCCGTCCTGCGACGACCGGCTGGAGGCATTCTGGACAGAACCAACGTCCTCTAAACGGCATGGCTGTCGGCCAGACACACTGTGACAAAGCCATAGAGACCGGGCCCTCATATGTGTGCCCTGGAACATGTAGTTCCCCGGCCACCCCTGGAGCAACGGGGCATGTCGTGGACGACCCAGAGCTGAGCTGAGGGCCGGCACACGCTCGATGGCCAAGCATGGGGGGACTACAAGGATCAAGATCCAGCCTGTCACCCAGTCGGCAGTTGATAGTAGATCTCAGAATCAAAGAATGCAGGAACAAAACAAAATAAAAGCGAAAAAAAAAAAAAAAAAATCGCAAAAAAATTGCAGAGTACATGGACTCCAGCAGGGCCATGTCTACTCCTGACGCTAGGCAGAAAAAAACTGGTGCTGCTGAGGCAGAGGGAGGAGCTATACTGAGAAGTGTTTTTAACACTTGCAGTGCTTTTTTTCTGCCTAGTCTCTCCCGGAAGGAAGGATATAATACCCCTAAGATCAATTGCTGCTGTGTCCATCCATGAACGGAAGAGAAAGTAGCACGTTCGAACAAATTCTTTGCCTGTTCGGCAAGTTCTGGTGCGAACCGAACCGAAGGTGTTTAGCCCATCCTTACTCCTTAAGTTTGTTTCTTTACAGGATAAAGTTGCCAGTTCTGCAAAACACTGCTCCTACTGCTGCTGCTCATGACTGTGCGATGTGGAAGCGGTGGCCTGGGGTCTAGGAACTACCCCTAAAATTGGCACTTGGGGAGTTGCGGTGGTTTTATCCCATAAAGAAAGTCCCAGGCTCACCATTCCAGGCCTCTGAGGGTGCTTCACAGAGCAGTACCACCAGGTAAAAATTCTTCACTTCATTTTGTGGCCGAGGGTCACCAATCCATAAGCTGCAGAAGTAGCCACAGTGGCTGTGTATATGCAGTTGGATTGAGAAAGGGATTGTAAAGATGAGTGTGGAATCTTCTTAGTCTTGCATGTAAAATTAGGAATCATAAACCAGAAACCTGTTTCCAGTCGAGAGAGGTAGTCCATCACCTAAGGACTGTCCTAACAGCTGTGTTTGACAGTGTCCTCACCTGAAGGTTACAGCATATAATCCATGCACTTGACAATAGTCTTTTTTTTTTTTTTTTTTTAACCATGTGTTGTCATCATAAAACTTTTGGATATGCAGCTGCAGGAAGAAGGGTGCCCTAGGTCAGTTTCTAGTGACGTATAGTATGCGTTCAACCTCCCTTCCCCAACTTACATCTCCCAAGAGCTCTTCCCTACAAAGAGTATGTGGAAAGATTTTTGGAAGGCAAGGCAGCAGCATTATCCATGTATGCATGCACAGCAATGACACTATTGATTGCTAAACAGTTGGCCTTCAAATGCCACTGATCGTGTGCTAAGATCCAAGGAAGCTCCTAGGAAGAATGTAAACAGGGAGAAGTTATGGAGATAAGAAATTATATAGTGCAGCACAGAAGAACTTCAGTGCAGAAAAGGCACTGTGTTGCCAGTAAAATAGGCAGTCATAAGCTCACTCGATTTCTGGCAGGATCAAATGGTATTTTTTTTGAACTGTAGCATTTTTTATTTTATTTTTTAGATAGAACAATGTGTATCCAGTTCAGTGATGTATTTTTTAATATGCCCATACACTTTATAGGGATGTTACATTTGTATTTTTTTTTTTTTATAATTTTTAGTCAGGTAATATTGAAATATTGCATATGAATATTTTACAGTTATCAATCACAGCCTTCAGGTAAATAGCTGGAACGTTCTGTTATATGTGAGCACCTGATATTTGGATCTATTCCCAACATGTGCACAACTAAAAAAGTCACAGGAAGCAAAGTCTTTCTTCGGAGGTGTTAGGTAGTATTGACCTATATTATACAGCAGAGTTTTTCAACTCCAGTCCTCAAGGCACACCAACAGGTCATGTTTCCAGGCTTTCCATTATTTTGCACAGGTGATTTGATCAGTTTCACTGCCTTAGTAATCACCACAGCCATTTCATCTGAGGGAAATCCTGAAAACTTGACCTGTTGGGGGGACTGGAGGACTGGAGTTGAAAAACACTGGTCTACAGTATACAAATATGCTGGATAGAGGCAGGGGAAAAAGAAGCACTGAGTTTTCCTAATAAAAAAGGCAAGAAGAATCTGTAAACAAAAACTGTACTGGAAGCTTCTCCAGCATGATTTTTCCACCTTTGAGACAGAATAGTAATTGGAGTTGTCGCCCTGTTTTTCCCCTCTATACAGGGGGCATAAACTTGCACATTATGGAGGTCCAGGTGTGCATGCTAAAAGGGAAAACATTCATAAAAAGCATAACCTGCCACACATCATATACCGTATTTTCCGGCGTATAAGGCGACTGGGCGTATAAGACGACCCCCTATTTTTCAATTGAAAACATAGCTTTTGGCCTATACTCGCCGTATAAGATTACCCCCTTTCCAAGGCAACACCATTTAAAAAAAAACATGAATTCCACCACATATTCGCCACCGATCTAAGTGTAGGCACATGAGCATACACATACACAATAATCATCGCTATTCCAACAGGCTTTAAAGTCTTTAGTTGACTGACCACAATGCACAGGGAATTATTAAATGAGAGGTCCCAATACTATGAGCCCTTGGATTCTTATTTACAGTCAGGGGGACTCACGGGCATTGTCCTAGCCAATTCCTCAATCAACATTGTTCTCCATGACACCTACTACATAGTTGCCCACTTCCACTATGTCCTATCCCAGTGATGGCTAACCTTGGCACCCCAGATGTTTTGGAACTACATTTCCCATGATGCTCGATTACATTGCAGAGTGCATGAGCATCATGGGAAATGTAGTTCCAAAACATCTGGGGTGCCAAGGTTCGCCATCACTGTCCTATCCAGTTACACTGGATGTGCCGTAATACTGTATGTAGCTTAGGCTACATACAGTATACACCGCTGAGCCAATCCCAGTAAACAATGTATTCTATTAATGAATGCTAAGCCTGCTTGGATTGGCAGAGGCTGTAACATCATCAGCCCTCTAATCTCTGACTCTCAAAGCCAATCCGAGCAGGCTACTGTATGTAGCCTGCTCGGATTGGCAGGCTCTATATTCACTAGTAGAATACATTGCTTGCATAATTGGCTCAGCAGTGTATACTGTTTGTAGCCGTAGCTACATACAGTATTACCGCACATCCGGCAGGCTGACATCCAGTGTGCGGCATTTTATACCCGGCGTATAAGACGACCCCTGATTTTTGGGCATTTTTTTTAAGTGTAAAAGGTAGTCTTATACGCCAGAAAATACAGTAACTTCTTTTTTTATGTTTAACTTACTTTTGTCACTTTGTTTTACAAGTAAATTTTTAATTGGAAAGTATGGGCTGCCATACTTTACACATCATGCAATTTCTGTCTGGTTTTGAATGGCTTGGGAAACGTGTGTTATCCCAATTAAAACACATAAGGAAAGTACAGAAAACATATATATATTACCTGGGATTCTTTACCATTACTGGGAATATCGGGAAGATCATCCTGCACTTTCCAGAGGTCTGATAAGTGATTACTGGAGAAACTGTCATCCTGTAAATAATAGTAAAAAATAAACGAAGATTCACATACCATACGACAAATAATTATTTTTTCTGTGGGGTCACTTCAAGCTTGAAATGTACTCATTTCTTTTTCACCTTGTTGCTTTCCTCCTGCTCAGAACATACTTATATTCCCAATCCTTTGTTCTTGCAGTTTCTTAATGGTAGCTGTACCTGGGTAAGGACTAATGCAATAAAACAGTAGCGGCTTTTGGGTTCAGCTGTCAAATAGCAGAACCATAGTTGCCAGGAGAAGCTCTAGCATTACTCTACCACTTTTAGCATAATTTTGATTACTTTGTACATTCTTTGCAAAGATAATTACTAATTCGGTATAATTTCCCCCACAACTAATTGCAAAAAAAAACGTCTATGCTTACCCCTGCCAATTCCATCCTCTACCATGAAGCTTTGTATCAGCCCCTATGGCTACATTTCACTAACCTTTTCTAGCCCTGACAAAACGGTTACCAAGCACTCTGCAAACACTCTTAAAATAGAATGCTACAAACATATCCAATCTTACAATTCTGCCTTTGTGTGCTAAATCCAGTCCTGTTCTTCCTGATGTACAACAGCACTATAAAACTATGCCCTAAAGAAAACATGTACATCCGGCGCAGTTCTGCATAGAAACCAATCAGCTTCCAGGTTTTCTTGTCAAATATATTGAACAAGATGAAGAAGCTAATTGGCTACTATGCACAGCCGCACCAGATTCGAATTGCTTCAGTTTTAGTAAACAGTTGGGCAACCAGGATTTCCAAATGGAGAGATCACAATGGCTGAATACAGCACCAGCAACCAATATGCCCGACTTTTGCAGTAGGTCTGCATTGGTCCACACTGGATAAATGCAATTCACTGCTAGGGCACATATAAGACATTTGTTTTTTATTTGCCCCATTTACACTACAATGTTGGTGTGATGTATTGTGCGGTGCAGTACGTAAAAATACAGCATGTTTGCATTTTTATACTGTGCACTTGATGGCACTGCATGTCACTGAACTGCTGTGCGGAGCAATGATAAAAGTGTCCTTATGTGTTAACGTTAAATGCGCATCACATCGCTCCCTACCATAGTTCACATGGACAGCTGCCCACCAGGTAAAACGTTCCATTTTACAGTGCAGGCTAATGTGAACCAGCCCAGAAAGTAGTACTAGCTCTGGGCCTTCTGCAGCATCCCGATTAGAGATATGCTTGTTCCAGACCTAATGCGGTTTCCAGTGACCAAACAAGCTCCAACAAGACCTGGAAGTGACAGATAACAGCTGCCCTGATGGGTATATACCACTATACAGAATAGTCAAGAAGAGGATTATCAGAGTTGATTTTCTAAAGTGCCACATCCAAATGAGAAATCAAAAAGAATAAAGGCAAAGCCCCCTAGTCGGACTTTAAAGGCACTGTGGTGTGTCAAATGTAGTTAGAGAAAACATAGTATTACAATATAATTTATTGAAGAAGTATCAGATAAAAGTTGATTACATGATCTATAACAAATACAAAAAATACAAAATAATGAAATATAGTTCAACATATATTGCTGTGTGATGTGATGCCCTGTGTGGTCCCGACGTTTCAGGGAGACATAGTCCCTTTCTTCAGGGGTATTCCAGGATTCACAGCTCTAAAAATGTATGGGAAATGATCAGGATAATCCTAATCATTAGGATTATCCTGATCATTTCCCATACATTTTTAGAGCTGTGAATCCTGGAATACCCCTGAAGAAAGGGACTATGTCTCCCTGAAACGTCGGGACCACACAGGGCATCACATCACACAGCAATATATGTTGAACTATATTTCATTATTTTGTATTTTTTGTATTTGTTATAGATCATGTAATCAACTTTTATCTGATACTTCTTCAATAAATTATATTGTAATACTATGTTTTCTCTAACTACATTTGACACACCACAGTGCCTTTAAAGTCCGACTAGGGGGCTTTGCCTTTATTCTTTTTGACTATACAGAATAGTGGGGCACAACCAATGTCAGTTAGAGCCAATATATGCTCCACTCCTGGTACTTTGACCAAGTAGAGCTTTAAAGGGGTTGTAAAGGTACAATTTATTTTTCCTAAATAGCTTCCTTTACCTTTGTGCAGTCCTCCTTCACTTACCTCATCCTTCCATTTTGCTTTTAAATGTCCTTATTTCTTATGAGAAATCCTCACTTCCTGTTCTTCTGTCTGCAACTCCACACAGTATTGCAAGGCTTTCTCCCTGGTGTGGAGTGTCATGCTCGCCCCCTCCCTTGGACTACAGGAGAGTCAGGACGCCCACTAACACACAGCTCCTTTCTCTATCTGCATTGTAGGGAGCGTTCTGACTCTCATGTAGTCCAAGTAAGGGGGCGAGCATGACACTCCACACCAGGGAGAAAGCTTTGCATTACTGTGTGGAGTTACAGACAGGAGAAATGGAAGTGAGGATTTCTCAGAAGAAATAAGGACATTTAAAAGCAAAATTGAAGGATGAGGTAAGTGAAGGAGAACTGCACTTAGGTAAAGGAAGCTATTTAGGGAAAAAAAATTGTACCTTTGCAACCCCTTTAATTAAAAGAGATTTCAATGCATAATATATTAGAAACATTCTGAAAGTAATTTAATAAATACCTTTTCAATCAGCTGGATGTCATTCTCTGAAATGCACTGTTCATCATCATTACAGGGGCTATTAAGCTGCTGGACTGGCCGACAGCACACCATAGTTACATCAATCGGCAGCTCCTTTAAGATATTTACCACATCTTTATGACTCTGACCAAGTAGCGAGACCTCATTTACCTTAAAGAAGTTAAATAGACAACCTTACATTAATATAAATGCAAAGTGTACAAAGCAACTTGAGACAGGAAATTAAAGAATTGTTCTACTTTAACGCAAATCTTAAGACCTACTTTAGACCCAAGATGCATTAATACTCACAAAGTCTAATATGAAACCTTGACTAACACCACTATATTAAAGCGGAGTTCCGCTCAAAAAAGGAACTTCCTCTTTTCGGGAACCCCCGGGTGACACATTTGGCACCTTTCAGGGGGAGGGGGGTGTAGATACCTGTATAATACAGGTATTAGCACCCACTTCCGTCACTCCACTCTCAACCCCCCTCCCCCCCCCCACTGCCTTCTGGGAAACACACTGGTCCCAGGAGACAGCAGGGACCACTGGGAAGGCGCCGTGCTACTCGCAAATGCGCAGTAGGGAACCGGGCAGTGAAGCCACACGGCTTCACTTCCTGATTCCCTCACTGAGGATGTGGTGGCGGGGGCAGCAGAGAGATGAGCGGCGCCACTTAGAAAAAAACTGTACACTTTAATATTAAAATAGTACTTAAGCACTCACATGTTGGTTACTGTATGTAGGCATATGTGGAAGTCCAAATGACAGTCAGTCCTCAGCTCGTGTGTGTGTGGGGGGGGGGGTCCCTGCAGCTGGAGATGCTGCAGGGACCCCCCACACACACGCACACACACAAAAGCTGAGGACTGACTGTGATTTGGACTTCCACATATGCCTACATACAGTTACCAACATGTGAGTGCTTTAGTACTATTTTAATATTAAACTGTACAGTTTTTCTAAGTGGCGCCTGCTCTTTGTTTTTCTCTTGTTAGATGATTTGGAGTCCGGCTTTGGCTCCACCTGCAAGGCTGCCCAGACCCAAAGACTGCCATCTCTCACAGAGCTATCATAGCTCAAAGGACATTTGGTGTATCAGAGTTTTATTGTATGTGTCAGCATGCGCCATTACTGTATTTATTAAAAGTCAGCAGCTGCAGTATTTGTAGCTGCTGGCTTTTTATTTATTTTTTTCGCGGGACCTCCACTTTAAGTATAACATTTACTTTAAAAATCCCCACAGCTTTAGCCACATCACTTACCTGTAATGAAGTATGCCCCAAGTTGCGTGGGTAGCTGGATCCTGGAGAAATCTTCAAAGCAAAGATATCTGTCCCCTTCCTTTCTCTGAACTTCGGGCGCTGCAATGGTTTGGGTCTTCAGCTTTGGGTCTTCAGAAAGAGCAGCAGTAAAGATGAGCCAAAAGGGGACACATCCCATCTTTTCTTCTCATCCATTGAGAAAAGTTATTTGATTACAGTGCCTGATACAGTATCTGTGAATATTCTCTTCCTCGTTCACAGATTGTGTTACAGACAGTTAAAGCAATGAGAGAACTTTTCTCAACTAAGAAGGAAGAAGGGACAGATCATCATTTGACTATCTTTACTGCTATTTTTCCGGAAGATCCAAAGCGGTTATTCATTGGAGCATCGGAAGAGGACAGCGAAGTGAGGATTTCTCTGGGATCCAGCTGCCTGCATGTTGTGGGTAATGTTTCATTACACGTAAGTGATACCTCCAACATTGTAGATATTTTTTTCTAACCTTCAGCTTTAATACTAAATTTTCAGCCACTAAATGTTATGTTCCCCTGTAAAAGAAACAAAAGAGCAAGCATGCTAAAGTAGTGTATAGGCAAATCAAGGACTTTTTTGCTCACCAACAAAAGCAAGTTGTTAGTTATTCTACAACCCTAGATTTAAATGATTTCTGTGTTAAATGAAAGTATATCTGTAGATTTTGTGTAGCACATTGGAAGCACATTTATTTTGCTAGCAACATAGGGACTCTTGTCCTTTGTTTGTGTATGTTGCCTGATGAGACAAAATCTGGTCACACTTTATGATCTGATAGCACAAGTACTTTTTATCAAATCTATGCAGTGCATGGATCTGTTGAAACAGTTATTTCAATTACAATGCAGTAAAGTTGACACTTGTTATACGTAGTTGTTGGTAAATGTAAAACATACTGTATTAGATTGTAGTATATGTGACCAGATTAGTTTGTCCCTTCAGCTAAAATTGCACTCCACAGATTGTCATTGCTGCAAAATAAGAGAGGTACAGTCCAGTTGTACCCGCAGGGGAAAACTAAGGTCACATGTCAGATAATACTGTATATCTGTACTAAATAATGACTACAAACTACAAATACTGGTATACACATTTAGCTGTTTGGAACTATTTGTATATGTGTATTGCTAATTCAAGTAGATCTTACTTCCAGCAATTCATCCCCACTGTAAAGTTTTCCGCTTCGACCAACTGGTCCTTCAGGTAATATAGATCTCAGGAAATGATGGCCTTCAGAAACTTCCAGACTTATCCCTAATCCACTGCTTTCACTAAACTTGCTAACCTGTGCAACCTTAAGAAAAAAAAAAAAAAAACAATGCACAGAATTATCAAACTTTATTAAGAACAGGTATCAGTAAAAACTGTAATAACTAGATTGATTATATGTAGGGGTTCATGTTTCCATGACAACTTTATAGGCTGTGCTATGTTTTGAGAACACGTCTTAACGTATTCCAACTGTCATCCCTGGAATGAAGAGATAACAGAAGAAAAATATAGCAGAGGTAAAAAATAAAATAATAAAAAATAATGTTGACATAATATTATATGCTATATTTTCTAAAATACAATTTTAAAGTGATATAAACTGCATATACACACACAGGTGTTTTGGAACACATAAATAAAATAAAACATTAATAAATTGTGGTATTCCATTGGGCATGCACAGGACCAAAGCAGTGCTAAGGGGCAGAAAAGAATAGCGCTATGCTGAAATATACTGGTGGTTAAAAATGAATCACATCAACTAATAACATAATGTAGCTTGTATGTGGACTGAAAATGCTGAGCAAACAATTGTAAAGTCACTGGCAAATACAAGTCACTGCAATACAACATGAATACCCAACGTCAAATAAAAGGCCAGTGTAGGTAGGCTATGGTTCCAATTGTGGTTGCAGGAAAGAAAATTGTATAATGTATGGCTTGCTTCAGTGAAACTCACTGTGTGACCTTGCTAATCTCTCCTTCATCAACAACAATTTGTGATACAGCAGCAGCAGTTCCAGACAATGCAAACGACAGGCTGACATCTCTCCACCCTTCATTCTTAGGGAGAACCCTGCGCAGCTACTTATGCTGTCCATAAACCATATGAAAAATTGTCCGAACAAACTTTCGAAAAAACGAACGTTCGCTTGTGAGCGCAAACGACAGTGCCATAATGTAATGACCGAAAAATCGTTCACTGGACATAAATAAAAAAAAATTGTTTTTTTTTTTTCCCATAAACCTTGTGCAGAAAGTGCGGACGGGAAACACATTAACCTTTCAATTTATCGTTCGTTCAGCAGAAAATTCTCTTGTCCTTCGTTTTTTTGGCTCAAAAACGTCCCAACGATGATCGATTTTGTGCTCATTAACTGTTCGAAAAACGAACAAACTGAATGATCGATTTTCGGCCGATTTTACGTATAGTGTCTGGCCAGCTTTAGAATCCATTAGAATCCATGCATGGCATCACATACAAAACCATTCCAAAAAACTGGCCAATAACAGCGCAGAGATGTATGCACAACTATAGGGGGGTTGTAGGGGGTTTACAGTGGGTCGGATGCCATCATCCCTAATGATTAGACAAAAGAGAACCCTCCAATGGACAATTTATATGATATTTTCTTTAGACCCTCTCAGATTGGCCCTTGTCCTCTGAGTGTCCCCCTGCAAACCTCAGATTATCTTGGTACCCTCTGGGTCCAGCCCTCTTGGGGAAGCTTTCGTCAGTGCAAACACTTGGGTGTATTGGGTCCTGCAATGGGCTTGTAGCGGGAGAACACCACCAGTGCATTTCAGTGACCCTTGCATCTTGGTTTTAAGTACAGCGGCATACGAATTGATGCAACCTATATAATTGGGTCAGTTAAGTACCATGTATATAAATGTGTTTCCTATATACACGGCTGTATTTCTGTGTATTTATGTCTGCATTTACCTTTCAGACAAACTTTTTGTAACCTCATATTTCTGACACCTCTGAAGAAGATTAATTGAAATGCGTTAGATGTCCTCCGTTGTATGAACTCCTTGTATCATTATCTTACAGATTTGCATGATGTTCTGTATGCCCTATTAGTTTTTATCTTTTTTTACCAATATTATATTATATTTTTATACATATACATTAGATGTTTATTCAGTGCCTCTATAGTCCCACCCCTAGAGGGTTCTTTTTTGTCTATAGATCAAGGTAAACTTTACCATTAGAAGCATACACTAAACCATAGAAAAGTGATAGATTACATTTAAGGACAAACATACCACAACTTCATAATTTTCTCCCATAATTCTTTGCCACTTATTCCTAAGTACATCTTCATCAACAGGTAGACATTCTTCTAGAAAAGAAAAGAAAATTGACAATTTAAATTCTTCACCCTATACTGGAATCCCTAAATTCACCTACCAGCCCATGAAAAGCCAGCACTCGCATTACTGACTAAGGTGTCTGTTTAATAAACTGTGAAGTTTTTTCTCCGTTCAGTTCACGGCAGTTCTCAGGAGGAAAATTATCTCCTCTGCAGCCGGTTTAATAAACTGAGAACTTCAGTTCTCAGATGGTGAACAGAGGTGAAGTTTTTTCTCTGAAAACAGCCGAGATCTGTGTAAAAGTGGGTGGACTGCCTGTAATCTCGTGAGATATTGTGAGATTATGGTGCAGCCGAGTTCAAAAAGTGAAACTAAAGTTTAAAAGAACATGTAATTAATGTTTTCAGACATGTGATAACATATATATATATAAAACTACATATATATATATATATATATATATATATAAATACTGTATATGTGTGTGTATATATATATATATATGTATATATTACTGTATATATGTGTGTATACATACACACACACACATATACATATACACCGTATTTATCAACCTATTCTGCGCACCCGCGTATAGCGTGCACCCCTACTCTGGACGTGAAATTCCTGAATTTTTTTTTTGTATTACTTTTATTATTTTTTTATTACTTACAGTTTTGGTGTCTTGCCCGGCGGCCTTGTCCGGTCCGGCGTCCGTCTGCGGCTTTTGTGGTGTCCTCCCCGCTGCTCCCGCGCTGTCTCTGAGCCGATCCCTGCTTCCCGCGCTGTTTGAACGCCGCCGCGGCCATATACCGAGCGCAGTACACTCGGGCACGCTTGGCCACGCTCGGCTCCTCTCGCATAACCGCGAGGGGAGCCGAGCCTGGCCGACTGTACTGCGCTCGGTATATGTCAGCGGCGGCGACGTTTAAACACAGTGCGGGAAGCAGGGATCGGCGGCAAAGTTCAAACACAGCGTGGGAAGCGAGTATCGGCGTATATCGCGCACCCACAGTTTTGCCCTGATTTTAAGGGCAAAAAAGTGTGTGGTATACGCCGATAAATACGGTATATATGCGTGTGTGTGTGTGTATATATATATTATATATATATATATATATACACACACACGTGTTATATAGATACTGTATGTGTGTGTGTGTAATACTGTGTGTATATATATATATATATATATATATATATATATATATACATACATACACAGTATCTATATACACACACACATGTATATTGTTGTTAATATTCATTTTTAGCCCACTGGTGTTGATATTAGGAAGAAATAAGCCTTCTTCCTCTTATCACACCAGCATCTCTCCCAGATTCTCCACCTCTGAGCTGGTGAATCTGAAAGGGAGATATTTCAGTGGAAGAGCTGTGAAATCTTCAGATCACGGTTTATTAAACTGTCCGTTTGTGACAAAACATCCCATGTGCTGTGATGTGAAGTGGAGAATGTGTTCTCAGCTTCTTATCACAGTTTATTAAACTGGCAATGCTCTGTGATCAGCCGTGATCTCGGCTTATCACGGTTTATTAAACGTACACCTATCTGTCAATGCTAATGTTGAACTGTTAAGGCACTTAAAGCAAAGCCATGTTACAGAGATGTTTTGGGGTATTTGAAAGTCACACACATTGGGAGACTTCCGGCGGATGTGAGAAGAGACGGACGCTCTCCTCTAGGGCTCCGTGTACTCCGAGTACCATCTACCTCCATCCGTGCTTTTAAGCACCCATCCACACTCTAACTTTTCCCCAGGCTGCCCAGCCTGATCGTCCACACGATCCCCTGCCACTATTTCCAGGCTTTTCGGCCCAGAGACCCTCGATCTCCACAGCACCCAGTGCCTGAGGCCGCCGCCATCTTGTGGACCTGGAGCCGCCCGGACGAATCCGTTCCTGTCAAATCTGGAGGTAAGGGACCACCGCACACCCCCTCCAGCCACCCATCCTCCTACCTGGGGTAATTCTGAGGCTGAGCCGGTTCTCAGGATCGTCCGTAGAAGCCGCGGCACATTGCGGCCTAACACCCTGTGGATCCCCGGTGTTTCCTGCGGATGATCCAGCGGGGACGCGCTGCAGACGTCCCGTCGCGGCTCCGGAGGGCACAGGAGTCGGCTGGGCATCTGCATAGCACCCACCCGATCGTCCATCCTGGGCACTGCCTTTGCTGAAACACAGCTAATAACAGCTCTCCACTGTATAGCTGAACACTGTCTGAATACCCAGCATACGGCGGCCATCTTGGTACACCCTGGCAGAATCCGAAGGCCTTCTATCACCCTGCAGCCTCATACAGAACCTGTTCCCCTGCTGGAGCCCCATGTCTGGACAATAATAAATTATAGTGGATGATTGAGGTGGGTTTCCTCCATATATGGGGAATAGATGGTGATCGCTGCCCAGATCATCTCATACTACAGGGCGGTCACCTCGCTGCTAACCTCAGTGTTACAGACACTTACATCTCCCCTCTGCAATCAATCTGCCCACTGCAACTCGTTTTAAACATCTCAAACCTATAAGGCTATCTCTTCCACCTAAGGCAGCTTCCACCGACAGAGGGGACAGTATAAAGGGGATTTGAGTGCAGCAGTGGGAATCAGATGGGAGGTGACGCTCTGCGTGTTGAGTCCCCCCACGGCCTTTTGTCTGGGCTACTCATAAACCCCAAAGATATAACGAGTTATTCACCAGTGACAAAGTTGTCAGGATGAAATAAATGACACACTCTCAAAGAAGTGGGGGCGCATGCGGGGCGTGATGCAAGACGGCAGCTCTCTGTAACAGCTCGAACCGATCAAAGAATAACATAGCTAATCCGCAGGGCTAAAATTCAGTTCAACCGCCAAATAATCACCCTCACCCCTGCAATTTAAACTTGTGCATGCCTGGAAACTACCGGACCCGCGGTCGCCGATCAAAATACTCTCCAACTAACATTCTACTCCGCTCCAAAGCGAAAAGCAAGATGTCTCAGGATAACGCCCATCATTCTCCACAGGCCTCTCCGGCAACTTCACATGCTTCTCAGGGAACAGCCTCATCCAAACAAGTAAGTGAGTTCCCATCACAGCTCACCAAAGCCGAGCTAGATTCCAGTCTCTCTATAATGTATGACAGGCTGGCAAACAAATTCCATTCAGAACTGAAGGCTTCCACTAGCACACTACAGCAGGAAATAGCATCCCTGGGAGGGCGCACAGATTTGTTAGAGACAAAACATGATGAGTTGTCATTAGCACATAATGATCTAAGAAAGGACTTTGAGCTACTAGCTGAAAACTATTCCTATCTCCAAACACAAGTGGAAGATTTGGACAACAGAAATCGCAGAAACAACTTAAGAATCCGCGGAGTCCCAGAGTCTGTGACAGACTTAATTCCTGCGACAATGAAGCTTTTTCAGTTGCTCCTTCCGGACACCCCATCACAGTCCTTCACTTGTGATAGAATTCACAGGGCTCTACGACCCAAGCCTCCTGCAGACAAGCCACCTCGCGACATCGTCCTTTGCATGAAGGACTTTGTCACAAAGGAGAATATTTTAAGGGCCGCCAGAAACTCGCACAACTTGGAGTTCGAAGGAACAAGGATTCAAATATACCCCGACATCTCACAGGCCACCCTTGAAAGAAGGCGCAAGATGAAGGAAGTAACATCAATATTACAATCTGCCCGCATCAGATACAAGTGGGGATTTCCCTTCAGACTAATTGTTCCTCATAACGGCACCTCATATTCTGTTATTAATGTCGCGGAGGGCAAAGAACTTCTGATCAAATTCGGTTTGTTGGATCCAGATGAAAACCCAAGACCACCATCTACTCCACACTTATCACCTATTTGGGCCACACCCTCTTCAAGACGTGATCAAAGAAGAATGAGACCTCCCATGCGATTTGCCAACCCCTAAAAGTCGCTTATAACAAATTTGCTTTCCTTGTTCCTGTATTCTTCTTCGGGTTCTATGGAACCATGAGAGGAGGTTTTGCTCCCCTTCAGGCCCCTTTTTATTCAAATGCAATCTATTAGCACAGGTTAGAGGCTTCAAGGTTCTTTTCCCAAAATATATATTTTTTTTTTTTTTTTTTTATTCTCAATCTATCACCTATTTTTACTACTTTAAACGAATGTTCTGCTTTCCCTTGATATATGCTACTGACGAGCAGCAGGACTAGCTCTTCCCATTCATATACCTACCCAGAATAATCGCTCCCATCAAACTTCAGAACAATTACTTCATCTGTGCGACTCGCAAATCAAGGATATACACCACAAACTAGCTCCGACTACTTAGTTTATCTACGGGACCTTCTGGACCATAGAAAACTTATCATGCTAAATTTAAACTCCACCCTTGTTTGATTTGATTATACTTTTGACCCGTTTTATTATTTATCTAACCCCCCTTTTTTTTTTTTTTTTTCTCTCCCATGTGATCGGTGTATACAGGTAAATCACACCAAAGTATAGAAGCCTTTTCCCTCCATGACACAAGTTTGCACTCATTACATCTTGGGGCATGTTCCATGTTCTTTGTTTTCTTATAACGCTTGCACATAGATTTTTTTCTTTCTTTGTTTCCCTTTCCCTCCCAGGTCCCAGGAGGGGGGTAAAATAATATAGATAAAAAAATGGAGAGTTGCTTTGTCTCTCCGCCTTCGCTTGATTGACCCCACTCTCACTTTTGGAGTCTAGACATGGATCTCACAGCACATTTTCTTGTGCTTTCGGTCCTACTCTCAGTCCTATTTGTCGGGACTCCCGAAGTGAGCCATGGACATATATGTCCAAAGTTAATTGTTTTTAAGTCAAACTGTTTTTTTCAGCTTGACCCCGTGTTTTTTTATATTCACTTTTTTCTATTTCATAACAAACTAGGTAACATGTTTAGTTACCCTATACATTTTGAAATAAGATTCTTACGGTTTTCTTTATTATGTTATATTGTACAAGAGTCTCACAAAGGCAACAGATTAATAAGTTACCGGTATGGTAAAGACGACATGCTAAAGATCAACACATCACTATCATATGTTTCATCAAATTGGGTGCTCACACACAATACTATTACAATCTGGGGTGCCCGGCTTACTGCCGAACTATCAACATTTTTCATTCTCTTTTTTATTACCCAAAAATGTTGGGATAAATGGCATTACTATCTATCATACCTAAGCTTTCATTTATACACTCTAAATGGGACTTAAAGTAATCTCCCATAATGCCAATGGCATAAATTCCCCCCAAAAAAGAAAAAATTTTTTGTGGCTTTCCGCCATTATAAAAGACTAGGGGCCGACATAATATTAGTGCAAGAAACACACTTCGCTACCTCTAACCACCCCAAGTTTTTTGACAAAGCATATAGACAATTCTACTATACAACATTCGATTCCAAAAAAAGGGGAACAGCTATTTTTATTAAAAATTCTTTAGTGTTCGAAACCCAAAATGTTTATAAAGACCCAGAAAGTCGCTTTTTGATTGTTAAAGGTTCCATGGGAGGACGTAAGGTCACAATAGCTTCTATATATGCACCTAATGAAGCTCATGCATCCTTTTTCTCACATTTCTTTGATACATTAGATAAGTACTCCTCACCCCATTTGATTGTAGGCGGTGACTTCAATTTAGCAGCACATTCAACCTTAGATAGAAGTAGAGTTGCACCCTCATCCAAAGCCTTTCCTAAAACATTAATCCGCACGTTACATAATCACCAACTCATAGACACTTGGAGAGCACATAACGTAGGCATTAAAAATTACACTTTTTACTCTCACCCACATGATTGCTCCGCCAGATTAGATTACATCTTTTGCACCCCAATTTTAGTGGCAAACTCATCTAAAGCCGACATTCACTCTTGTCCCTGGTCTGATCATCAGATAACATCATTTACTACCTCTAAAATAGGTCTCGCTAACACACCTCATAAATGGCGCATTAACGATGCATTATTAACAGACCATCAGAATCTACATCAACTAACGACCGACATGGAAGAGTATTTTACACTTAACTCCTCCCGAACGACTCCTACATTCTACCCACATCACGGTGGATGGCCCACAAGGCTGTCATGAGAGGCCATCTAATCAAGATGGCAGCTACTAAAAATAGAACGAAGCTGACCGACATAAAAACACTAACTAGAGATCTAGACAAATTATACCACAAACACAGTCATTCCCCCTCCGGAGACATACTAAAACAAATCCAAGAAAAACGTTCAGCCCTAGACACATTACTAACTTCTGATACAGAAAAAGCTTTGAGATGGTCCAAGGCTAGATTCTTATTATACAGTAACTCCTCATCCACAATGTTTGCCAGAAAATTGAATCAATCAATGAAACCTCCCCATACTTATAAATTGAGAAATGCTGCAGGAAACTTAATTTCTCATCCTAAGGGAGTTATGGAGATTTTTTTGAATTTTTATAAGAAACTTCTATCTTCTCCTCAAAACATCCCAAAACTATCCTCGTCACAATGGCTTGATGAAATTCCTCTACCCTCCCTCTCTTCACAACAAATTGAGGCTTTAAATGCACCTTGCTCAGAAACTGAAATAAATAGAATAGTGCGTTCTTTGAAGACCTCCACAGCCCCAGGCCCAGATGGCTTTTCAACTTCATATTACAAAAAATTTGCTTCAATTCTAATTCCCCACCTTGTTAAACTTTTTAACCATATCCTGCAAGGCAACCAATTCCCATCCGAAATGCTCCTAGCTAATATGTCCCTATTACCCAAACCAAATAAAGACCACTCCACACCCCAGAACTTCCGCCCAATCTCGGTCATAGATAATGACCTAAAAAATTTGGCAAGATGTTAGCGGATAGATTAGCCTCAGTTATCCCACCCTTAATCCACCCAGATCAATCAGGTTTCATTCCAGACAGACAAATCACAGACAATATAAGACTAGCTACAAACATCATCCAGGACTCCAACCTACACACTAGAACCACACTACTACTCAGTCTAGACATACATAAAGCCTTCGATAGCGTCAGCTGGTCCTACTTAGACTCACTCCTCCCCAGATATGGCATTAAAAATGAGTTTCTCCATGGGTTTAAAGCCCTATACAATGATCCACACACCCGTATCAAACTCCCCGGTCACAATTCAGAGTTTTTCCCACTAAGCAAAGGCACAAGACAAGGCTGCCCGTTATCCCCTCTCCTATTTGCTCTAGCCATTGAGCCCCTTGCTTGTGCCATCCGCAACAATATTAATATCAAAGGATACACAAAAGGTTCAACAGAATTTAAATTAAGTCTCTATGCCGACGACGTCCTATTGTTCCTCACTGAACCTTTAATTTCATTACCAAACCTTATCAAAACTTTGGATACATTTTATGACCTAACAGGGTTAAGTATAAACTTATCTAAATGTTCAGCCCTTCCAATCAACTGTCCCCCTGATTTGACTGCTATATTAAAAGAGAAATTTCCTTTTCAGTGGTGTTCAACATCTTTCAGATATTTAGGTATCCATATCACCCCATCTTACAGAACCTTATACCACGCCAATTACCCTAGAATATTCCAAACCATCAGAGACTTGCTCAAATCATGGTCATCATACCATATTTCGTTTATGGGTAGGATAGCTGCTATAAAGATGGTTATATTACCTAAACTATTATTTTTCTTTAGAGCCCTTCCTCTTCTGGTACCTAAAAACACCCTAGATTCTATACAAAGAGAGATTAACAAGTTCATATGGCAATATAAAAAATCTAGATTCGGATATGCATTGATGTTCAGACCTCGATCGAAGGGAGGGATGAGTATTCCTAACCTATGGCTATATTATCTTTCAGCCAGATATACACAACTCGCACAATGGTATGCACCATCCAACCATATACCATGGCTATTATTTGAGGAACAATCTGTCCTACCACCATATCACCTACAGGGCCTCCCCTGGTCCAAATCCATTAAAACTCAAAAGATTGGCCACCTTAACAAAGTAGTACACCAAAATCTCCTATTATGGCACAGACAAAAGCATAAATTTAACATCTCATCAGAAATCCCCCCCCTAGCTTCTTTCATAGGTGACCCTCTCTTTTCCCCTCCTGACCTTAGCTCAAATCAATATACTATATGGCAGCTCCTCAAACTATCTACCCTAAAGTCACTCACAAAAAATAACTCATTTCGTACTTTTAGAGAATTGCAAACAGAATATGAACTTACAGAGACTGAGCTTTCTGACTACAACAACATCAAGATTTTCTACCAAAAACACTTCTCACTCACACTCCAATCCCCATTCACGATATTTGAACAAATCTGTCTCTCCTCACCTCGCGATAGGGGCTTAATATCCAGAATTTATAAAAACCTAAATGAACACAACTTACCAGATAAAACACGTCAAATGTCCCAGTGGGAATCAGACTTAAATGAAACCTTCTCTATAGATCAATGGGATACTATGATCAATAACTTACAAAAAAGCACCAAGACAGCCTCCATTAGGGAATCCGCCATCAAACTTCAACATAGGTGGTACCTCACCCCGGACAGACTCAATTCATTCTATCCAACAATCTCACCCCTGTGCTTCAGAGGATGCCCAGCTCAGGGTTCTCTTATACACACATTCTGGGAATGTACACACCTTAAAACTACGTGGCAACAAGCCAAAAACAAAATAGAACAAATTATAGGCAGAAGAATTGAACTCACATCTAAAATGTGCCTCCTTTTCTATCCTATTCCTGACATCCCTATAGCACATACCAGACTTATACACACATTATTTAGCTCAATACACTGGGCTATAGCTCTCAACTGGCGATCCCCCACAGTGCCATGGTCCCAAATTATGAATCGCATGCTTACCATCAAGTTATCAGAACATATCCATCACACATTATTCGACACTATGGACACATATAATAAAAAATGGAAACCTTGGGATATTTCTCTGTTAGGTCAATGATCCACTATGTGACACTGTCATTATGTTTTTATTAATGAACAAACCCATAAGGTCATTATGCCTCTAAAAAGTTTTATGAATGATTCATTCTTACATCCCAATGTTTGTATTCATCCCTCCTATATTACTGCTACTTATGCATCATACTGATATTCTCTGCACCCTTTGTCATGTATGTATCCCTTGCCAATGCAAAGTTATTTTTGTACTGAGACTTATATTTCAATAAACCGTTTGTAAACAAAAAAGAAAGTCACACACATTGAGGATTTATCTAATAAAATGTAATAGGTATGTGGGGATAAAATCATAGAAGCAAATTAATTGTGATTTATTTTACTCACAAAAAATCATACATTGCTAACTATCCCTTTAATAAAAAACAATCTAATTGCTATTTCAGCAGGAATTACTTTTGTTTATGAAGGTCTCCCCGCTATCATTAAAAACATTTCTTCTTGCATCCCATAAAACGACCATATGATGCAAATGCAGCAGTTTTGTCATCATTGAAATTACTGCCAGCGGTTCTTTTGAAAAAGGGGCTCCGTTTTTTACCTTCATTCTCTTTTCAAAAACAGCATGCAGAGAAAAGAGCAGGATTTGAACCATATTGTTGTTCTTTACTTTATATCACAAAGAATTAACAGCAGCATATGCATTTTTTTAAAAGGCTCCAAAAAAGACAGGTCATTTTTCTTTTTTTTTTCAATACATTCTTTAAATAAATGAAAACTGTCAGATGCCACAATATAGTTAGGGAGAAGATCTGAGGGACAGCTGGCCTACTCTACCACTGGCAGATTGCTGCAGTATGTCTTTCCCACACACAGTCCATGTAGCACACTATGGAAACCAGTACCTGTTTGTATGCCTTTTCCTTTTGATGTAGGCTGTGCAACATCGCTACTGCTCAGTGATGACAGTGGCTGAATTTTTATAATGCTTTCTGAAAAAAAATAAAGTGATGAATAATTAGACATGAACATTAACTAGCTTTTACACACATCTGAACATAAACAATTTACTAGAGGTTGGAAATCATTCTGTGGATTTTTTCCCGCCACTGACTGGGAACAGGTCTGCAAAGAAGAACTTCTGACTTTACTGATTTGAAAACTTGTCTTTTGAAACCGACTCAAAAAGTCTGAAAGTTAGTGGATCAACATTATGGCCCTATAACAGGTATCTCTAAGGCCTCGTACACACGATGAGATATGTCCGCTCAAACTTGTCCGACGGACAGTTTAGAGCGGACATGTCTCATCGGATTTCGGTCCGATGGCGTGTACACACCATCGGATCAAAATCCCCGCCGGCAGACAGGGTGGTGACGCGGCGGTGACGTTGACGCCGCCACGTCACCGCTACGTCACCGCACCAGGAAGTAAACACTTCCGCGTGCATGCGTCGGATCCATTCACAGGATACGACGCATGTGCGGGAAGATATGTCCGCTGGTTTGCCGTACTAACCAGCGGACATATCCGACGGACAGGTTTGTAGCGGACAAATTTCAAAGCATGCTTTGAAATTTGTCCGATGGACAAACCTGTCCGCTAGCCCGTACACACGATCGGATTTGTCTGCTGAAACGGTCCATCGGACCGTTTTCAGCGGACAAATTTGATCGTGTGTACGCGGCCTGAAAGGAAAGCAGCATTGGCAGCCTACATCAAGTATTTTTTCTACAAGCCTAAGGTCCCTTTTACACGAGCAGTCTGATCAGGTCTGCCTGTCCCTCTATGGAGCAGTTAATGTAAACAGACTTGAACCCCATTTACACCCGCCCCTACCTCCGATCTGGTAAAAACAAAAAGGAGAGGGAGTCAGTCACCTCCATCTGGCCAGGTCAGAAAGTAGATGGGTGTAAACGGACAGCCTGTCCATTTACATCCAACTGTCCATAGAGCAGGCTGTGTCCATGTCTGCTCTGCATAGGCGCTTATCCTCATCTTTGCAATCGGCTGCAGTATAGTTCCTCTGTCAAAATAAAATATACTGGGGAGAGCATTCCTCCATCCACCTTGGTTGCATGGATGGAAAAACCTGACAGCCCACTGTCTGTACAAAAAAAAAAGGCAGTTTAACTGTCTATTGCCAGGTTAAGTGCCCTGGAACAAGTGCGTGCACATCTTGTGTCCTGAAACCTCATATGCATATACTTGCCTCAGGTCTGTGAGAGCTTCAGTGCCTTCTTTTGCAAAAAAAAAAGATATATCTGCTTTTTAAATACAAAAAACTGCAAAAATCTGTTATAATGTACACACCGTAAATTCAACTGATCTGTTTAATACAGCGACAGATCAGTGAACTGAAAACAGGAATGAAGTACATGATTAGTATATGTTGTCATTTACCAAGACTATCTTCTTCATTTTGCACAGTCCTAGCTAGGTTAGTTGTTTTTGCAGATTCCTCTGTTGGATGAGGAATAACTTCCTGTTTTTGACCTCTCCTTATTAATGTCAGATGGACAGTTTGTCCTGTGTGACGTAACACTTCCACCGCTTGCTGGTTGGTGTAACCCTGAAGATTAGTCCCATCAACCTAAATAAATTAAATACAGTAAGAAAATAGAATATAAACAATATTACATTTAATTATTATTAAAATGTAGTAGAATAGTCAAATATTACTGAAGAATTGCAACAGGACAACAACAAGGGTAATTAAATTATATATATTTTTTTAAATGTAAGGTTGTGAACCTAACCCTGTGGTAATATCACTTGTTTAGATGAGTGTGTTGGGCAATATACTGCAAAAAGGCACAAGGATTATGGAGATGTTCATAGAGTAAGCATGAGAGAAGTATAGTTACTTAGAGGAAATGGTCAGAATGCACTCTTCCTTGATTTGACCATGCAAAAAGTGAAGTTCAACTGCTGTGTCTACTTGCTTTTTGGTCCATGAAACATGTCCTCGATATGTTACTTCATCGCATTAATGTAAATGAGCTATTAATGATGATTTTTTTTTACATAGATTATTTTTCCTGAATGTGATGCAATGTAATATAATAATAAAAGCAAATGTATGAAAACCGAATTATTGCGCATCCCTCTGGACATGCTGGGAGGGTGCACTTAAGGCCCCCTATATTAACCAAGTTGACTACCACTGGTTAAAGATGTTGTCTGACAGCACTGTGAAAAGCAATTGAGCCCTGATTAGGCACTACTCTTACTACCAGTCTAGCAAAGCAGAGTGCTACTATGCTTTGGAAACCGATATCAAAACTCAAACTGAATATATGCAAAAATATTTAAAAAAATAGGACTTTTGTTGTCACCATGAAAACCTTTTCTTGGAGTCCAATGAAGTGCACAGGAATTCTTAGGACTGTTTTGTTATACATCTTGCTTACAAGAGAAATGGACACCAGAAACAAAAAAAAACATTTCCCAGCACAGGGTAATTTTTCCCACACTTATTATACCGCAGTTTCATACAAAAGGAACATGGATAGCATATAAACAAATACAGGGGAGCCTTAGTGGACTCCAAAAAAAGATTTCATGGTGAGTACAAAAACCTATTTTCCTTCTAGTGCATTGATGGACATCCAGAAGTAGGAGGGCAACATAGCAACAAATGCTAAAGCCTTGTACACACGATCAGTCCATTCGATGAAAACGGTCTGAAGCACAGTTGTCATCGGTTAACCGATTAAGCTGACTGACTGATGGTCTGATGTGCCTACACACACCATCGGTTAAATAACCGATCGTGTCAGAACGCGGCGAAGTAAAACACAGCGACGTGCTGAAAAAAATGAAGTTCAATGCTTCCAAGCATGCGTCGACTTGATTCTAAGCATGCGTGGATTTTAAACCGATGGTCGTGCCTACTTACGATCGGTTTTGACCTATCGGTTAGGAATCCATTGGTTAAATTTAAAGCAAGTTGGCTTTTTTTTTAACCGATGGTTAAATAACCTATGGGGCCCACACACGATTGGTTTGGCCCGATGAAAACGGTCAATCAGACCGTTGTCCTCTGTTTAACCTATCGTGTGAACGAGGCCTAACAGGCCCATTCAAAAGACAAAACTATAGACTGCCTACAGATGAAAAACGGCATCAGATGAGGCCTGAATATGCAACTGGTAGAACTTAGACAATGAAAAAAAAGACCAGGTGGCAGCCTAGCAAACTGAAAAATTGTATAATGCTGTAAAGATCGTGAAGCACTCAAATATCTCCTAGAGTGCACCTTGGCAGAAAATGGTTGAACCCGATTCTTAAGATCATACGTTTGGATTAGTGGACACCAACCAGTACACAAGAAAATGTTAGCGATCCCCTGATGTATGCCGCCCAATGTTCTTTCCAGTGCTGTTCTCAATGCATGCTGACAGCCAATACTGTCAGTGCACATTGATACCGATTGCCTCCTTTGTAATTACGACTCCTGTGAGGAATCAATGTACAATTATGGGGTTCACCCAAAATACAAGAGGAATTCATTTTCCTGAAGAACCAGTGGCTGGGAGAGAGACTTTCATAGCCTACACCACATGCAGACAATTGAGGGAAAATTCATTTTAGCAAAAGACAAAGTACTTCAGGCAATAGAGAAAGCCTGAGCCTCAACAAATGATCTCTATGCAAAACCTAAAAAAGATCCTTGTAGGATAAAGCCACCACTTCAGACAATGGTTTCTGAAACAAGATAGACTGGACAAAAACTTGGTCCTTGAATGTGCCAAGAACAATTGGTCCAGATCCTACTGCAGGAAAGAGAAGATTAATTCCATAGAGACACTCATAGGGTGGGAGACCTGTGCTCATGCTCAGTCACGTATGCCTTTATGTCCAGTGATAGACCTCTTAGAAAGTATCCTTACAGCTGTTAGTATCATAGGAAACACAAACTTTGTCTGACTGAACATGGATCTGATGACCTTTCAGCGGTATGGTCCAATGCTGCAGAGAGCAAAATCTTCAGAAGTTCCAAGGTATTGATCGGGATGCGAGACTACTCTAAAGACCAAGTCCCCTACATTAATAGGGTGCCCAGGACTACTCCTCAGTCCAACATGCTGGCATCCTTTGTTAGGATCTTCCAGAATGAATTTTCAAATTCTGATGGTCTATCACATAAAATACTTTTTCAAGACACTGTAGATAGACTAAAACTGAAGCTGAACACAGCTATCACTTTATAAGCAGCTACAGCAACAGTTTTTTTCCCCCCTTTTGGGATAAAGGTTTTACATAAATAAATAAAAGCTTATCATTATAAGCCCTCCCTGTCAAAGGTAAATAGTTTTGTCTCAAATCCCCTAACTGCTACTTTGTCTGGACAGCTTGGTCCGTTCATGGAAGTTGGAAAAAAAAAGAAGCCCAACCCCCCCCCCCCCCCCCAAAAAAAAAAAAAACGAAAGCAGCCACCTCATCCAAGAATTAGTAAGCTGCAATTCAATAAAAAAAATTATTACTCTCTTTAACTTGATAGACATCAATCTTTCTTCAACCTTATAACTATAAACGCATACTGGTTTGAAATACAAATGTAATGGCACATGCTGACATCCAGATTTTTTTTGTTTTGCTTTCTAAAAGTCTTAGCTGATTTTCAAAATAAACAGCACAACCTCTTAAGGATATATTACACCATCTGTTCTGCTGTATAAATGTCCTGATTGACAGCAATGGGAAAAACATACTAGGCTTAAAGGCATACCACAAAATACAGTTAACAATTCTAATACTTTACAACCAAATTTGTTTTCCACTCCATTAATTTAGGAAAAAGACTTCTAGCTGTGTAAATACACATCATTACATATTCATGAAAAAAACTAGTATGTACACAGGACCCTGGGAAATATGTTATTATTAGCAACTTATCTTTGTGATAAAATACTATTCTGTCAAAAAATAAATAAGAACTCATTACCTACTAGCATAGCTACTAATAGGTTCTATCAGTTACATATTTACCCAGAAGAAGGTTAAATGCAATATGATTGTTCGCTGGATATGCCACATCCCCTTCTATTGAAGATGGCTCCCTAGATTGAGCGAGACTGCTGTCCGTCTGGCTAGAGACGCATTTGGCAAGTGAAAATTAGCTGAGGGCGCGTGTGGAGCAGGGGCGGACTGGGCCGAGCATCAGAGCAGCGCCCCCCCCCCCCCCCCCCCCCCCCCCCCCCCCCCCCCCCAAGGCCACCCTGATGCCCTGTAAAAAAGGCTGCACCACTTCTGCCTGAAGCGATCAGCCAGGAAACTGTCAGGAGGAGAGCCAGCCGGATCACACAGAGTGGGAATCTCCTGCTGTGATGCAGCTTATATATAAAACACTGGCCGCTGTCAAACAAAGTCTCACCTCCTGCACTGGCTCCTATGATAAACAGCACACTGGTCCAATGCGGGTTCTGGAGGCGGGACTTTGTTTACAGCAGTCGGCATTTCATTTACCAATGGGTTACAGATAGAGATTCCCGCTCTGTGTGATCCGGCCGACAATCCTCCCTGTGATCCCTGCTACATTGATGGGCACTCATGAGGCTGCACTGATGGGCACTGATGAGGTTGCACTGATGGACAATGAGGAAGCTGCACTTATGGACAACAAGGAAGCTGCAATTATTGAAGGGCAATGAGGAAGCTGCACTTATTTAAGGGCAATGAGTAAGCTGCACTTATTTAAGGGCAATGAAGAAAACTGCACTTATTTAAGGGCAATGAAGAAGCTGCACTTATTTAGGGGGAATGAAGACACTTCACTTATTTATAGGGCAATGAGGAAGCTGCACTTATTTATGGGCAATGAGGAAGCTGCACTTATTTATGGGCAATGAGGAAGCTGCACTTATTTATGGGCAATGAGGAAGCTGCACTTATTTATGGGCAATGAGGAAGCTGCACTTATTTATGGGCAATGAGGAAGCTGCAATTATTTAAGGGCAATGAGGAAGCTGCACTTATGGGAAATTATGAGGCTGCACTGATGAGCACTGATGGGTTGCACTGATGAGCACTGATGGGCTGCACTGATGAGGATGCACTGATAAGCACTGATGAGGACGCACTGATAACCACAGATGAAGCGGCCACTGATATGCTGCACTGATGGGCACTAATGGGCTGCAATGATGGCCAATGATGAGGCGGCAATGATGGACACTGATTAGCTGCACTGAGAAGACAGCACTGATGGGGCTGCACTGATGGGTATGCATGATGCTGCACTGATGGGTATGCATGCGGCTACATTGATGGGCACGCAGGACGCTGCACTGATGGGCACGCAGGAGGCTGCACTGATGGGCACGCAGGAGGCTGTATGTTAATATTGTTAAAGTTGTTGTTGTTGTTGTTAATATTTATTTTTGTAACTTATTTCTACATAAAACATTTAGCAGTGTAATTTCATAAGATCATTTATGGGCATGTTTAGGGGCAGAATTAGGGGTGGGCCAACTGATTGTGAGTAACTCTTAAGGCCTGGCTTGTAGCTCAGGACTTGAAATTTTGAGTCTGTTCTAATATATACATTTAGTGAGAATCTGTCACAAACAAAATCAGTATCATTGCTCTTTATTGCATAACATGCTCTCACACTAGTACTAAGCAAATGCGGGCCTGTGTTGCAATAAAAACACTTTCCTCTCTTTCAAAGCTATCAATTTTGCTGCACAATTGAAATGTGTTTTAGCGAAAACAGAAGCCTTATTAACAGACACGCAGCCTGATTCAAAACAGATGAAAGCACAACTCAGAACATGAACCAAAAAACATTTAGACAGCAGTCAGAATTTATCTTTCATCAATATTGAAGGTCAAAACTATGCAGCGTTTAATGATTTCTGACCAGCTACCATACATTTCATGCTTTATTAAATAGCTACAATACATTTTACATTACAGTGTGCTCCCCCAATTTCTGAATTTTGTGTGCACCCCACATTATCGATGCGTTACAACAGTTATAGTGATGATATTTTAGATATTATTTATATTATATTGATTGTGTAAAAGATAATGTAAGTTTTCAGCTTCTTCTATTACAGGATGTTTTTTTTTTTGCATTTCTCTAACTGGTCTGAGTCAGTTAAAATAAAAACACAAAAATATTTTGAGTGAAATCAATCAGGTGAATATGGCTTAAAGCGGAGCTCCACCCGCATTTTTTTTTTCTTTCAAAGTCGGCAGCTACTAACAGTGTAGCTGCTGACTTTGAATAAGGACACTTACCTGTCCTAGGCGCCCGCGCTGACGGCCCCCGCCGATGCTGATCCTCCATACCGGCACCGCCATCCACAGTCAGGGAAACAGGCAGTGAAGCCGTGCGGCTTCACTGCCCGTTTCCTACTGCGCATTTGCGAGCAGCGCGGCGCTTTGTGAATGGTCCGGCTGCTTTCTGGGATACACACAGTTCCCAGAATGCAGCGCGGCCCATTCACAAGACTACACCGAGAAGAGGAGGAGGAAGAAAACCACACCGCGGAAGATGAGGGCAGATTCGGGACTTCCGCTATGCAACAGCCTATTTAGGGTGAGTATTTTTTTTTTCCCATTTAATTTTTTTTAATTTTTTTTTAAGATTTTTGAAAAAAAAAAAATCAGGGTGGAGCTCCGCTTTAAAGACTAGGTCAGGTATCAAAGAAACTCTGCAGTCAAACTGTCTAAAACATACTATGTAAGAAAAAATAGATAACACTGGTTTACTTACAGCAATAATCTGGTCTCCGACATGAATCCTTCCATCCTGCTCCACAGCACTGCCTTTTGTAATACTTTTCACAAAAATACCCGAGGGCTCTGTTTTATAAAAAAAATGTAAAAATATTATAAGGGTCCCTATACATCTAGAACCATTTCAAATGTCCTATTTTCTGCTAAATGATGAACAGTCCTAGACAGTTTTTTGTAGTAGTCCACATCTGCCTGAAGGTGTACACAAAACACAATCTATTAAGCAATATTATTTTTAGGCCCAACTGCCAGTAATTTGCAGTATTGCAGTGCAAGTGTACAATAAGAATACAGCATAGAATTATGCTTTAGTTAGAAACTGGGCTTATGTAGTTTGACCAGTCAGACACTTATACCAGCCTGTGTCTAATACATTTAGGCAAGTATAGGAAGTGCCAGACTACCCACCCTGGCCTGTGTAGGAGGATATTTCTGAAGAGTATTTATCATTGTGTAAAGACATTGGACTAGTACTTAGTCCCATCCCATTACACAGATTTTCATACTAGGGATAACATACTGTATGCTACGTCATTAGTTATATCACAGACTCAATTCTGCCCTATGGTATTAGTGAGTACACTCCATGTCTCAGTGGACTCTCAAGCCAGTACATGCCAAGAAGCAAAGCCTATCAGATGAAAAAGGCAATACAAAAATGCTTTTTACCGGGTGGGGACACATTTATACTGTACAGCTACTCTACCAGTGCATGTGGATAACAATTCTTATGTGCATTTTCTGCTTTAATCTTGTAGCTCTAAAATGCTCAACAAGCCAAATCTCAGTCATTTCAATGGCCCCTTCTGTCGCCTGAAGCAAAATGCCCGTCGCTCAAAAAAGTACATAAGCTTCTTTTTGGCAGATTACAAGCATTAGAAAAATGCCTGATTTGAGCGTTTTACAAGTGTTTGGTAGAGCGTTTTGCTCAAACAGCAGCTCTCCACCCCTAATTTCCTCTTCCACTCCTCCCCATGCTTTCTATTGGCTAAACAAAAGCGTTTGAAGCTGTAAAACGCTTGTAATACACTTCTAAAAATGCTCAAAAACATTCAAATAAAAATGGCAGTAAATCACTACGCTCAGGTGTGAATGCAGCCTAAATTTTTCCTTGAGTTCATTGATAGGAAACACAGACCCTTAAAAGGGGTTGTAAAGGCTTGTGTTTTTTCACCTTTATGCATCCTATGCATGAAGGTAAAAACACCTGGCAGTCAGCCCCTGAGCCCCTTCATCTCCTCGGTGCATCCCCGTCGCCCTTCTCTCCACAGAGTCCCAGCTTTGATTGGATAGATTGATAGCAATGCAGCCATTGGCTTCCGCTGCTGTCAACCAAATCCAATGACGCCGGTGACGGGGCCAAGTCATAGACTCGGCATCTATGGGCGCCGACTGATTGACTCAGCAGCGCGGCCGCAAGGTAACCCCCTCGGGAAAGAGCGCTTATCCTAGGGGGTTACCTATTGCAGGGAGGAGCCGCGAGAGCCGCCGAGGGACCCCAGAAGAGGATGTTCGGGGCCACTCTGTGCAAAACAAGCTGCACGGTGGAGGTAATTTGTTTGTTATTTTATTTATTATTTTTTAAACCTTTAGTATCACTTTAAACCTTCAAGGTTATAGAGCTACCTACAGGAAGATTGGACACTGAGAAACTTTAGACCAACCCAGGGTATAACACCTTCTTCTACCAGCATACCTTAGTCCCCTATTCAACTCCAAGAAAAAGATTTTATGGTGAGTGCAAAATTCATATTTTCTCTCTCATGCATTAGGGACACAGGAAGTCTTAAACTTGCATGACATCCAAAAGCATTCCAACCCGAGAGGTGGGCAACACAGAAAACATCCACTAACAGGCCCAACATAAAAAACAAACACTGTGAACTGCCTGCAGTTTAAAAAGTTGCTTAAAAGGCCCTCCATCTGAGGCTGGTATCTAATGAGGCAGAAATGTTCACTCTCCAATCCTAGATGTAGCCTTATACGAGGAAATGCGCCGGTAGGAGCCGAGATGTTACTGTGCTCCATACTTGGCAGTGTAAGCCGCAGTCGGACGCAGTCGGACCCCTCTCTCTGCCGCTTATTTTTTATCTAACTGTAAGTGCATTTATTGTATTAAACAAATATATTTTTTTGGACGTACTGCATGAGAAGTCATTTTTCTTTTTATATATACAACATGGCCCAAAACGAAGACTAGCTGGCTCAAGGTGTGGTGTGGCGTCTATGGTTGAACATATGATCCACTTCCACACAGTACCGATGTACAGCTGATAATGGGAGGTTGAAGGAAGCTCTGAAATTTATGCTGTTCATGCTCTCTTATAATCTGGAGATCATGGAGATTTGGCCATTGTTTCTATTTTTGAGCACTGATGGAACACAGAAACACTTTATTGGATGTTATTAAGGAAAACTGGGAAAAGTGCACCTTTATTCATCTTTTTTTTTTCCTTTTTTTTTTTTTACTGTTTGGACCCAATTTTTTTTTAATTTGTTTTTGGACATTAATGTTGATATATCACATTGTTTTTTTTGAGGAACATTGCAAAGTAGATTTTGAGTAATGAACAATATGGACACTAAGTGACACATTTTATGTGGATGACACATCTTTATTTTTTGGTTTTATTCACGGTTACCAATTTGCTAGTTTGAGCAAGATAATTTACTGCGTTGATTTGACTATCACTGTGGTCACTATTGATAGAGTTTGATATATTTTCTTCTACTCTACTTCATGTCGCAAAGCTGTGTTCCTCCGTTGTTATGTTCCCCGCTGTCCGGCAGCACTTATATAGAGGCCATCCAGTGACATCACAAGTGGCAGGCTCTCTGGGCGTCATCATTGGATGGCCACGCCCCGTGCCTATATAAGAGGTGCCAGACAGCGGGGAAAATAACAAAGAAACACAGCTTCGTGACAAGACCAGCTTTTTCTTGGTTTCGGGTAACCGGCGATGGCGAGGAGATGGCGGCAATGACGTGGCGAAGAAGACGACTTTGGGAGATGACAGCACAGGGAGAAAGCGGTGGCGGAAAGAGGAAAGGGCATCGGGAGGGACGACGTCTCAGAGCCATTTTACTAATAATGGAATTGCCAAAAACTGTATCGTTTTTTTTTTTTTTTCTTTTCACTGCTTTTTTGGTGAATGGGTAGGGGTACGATGTACACGATACCCATTGACATAGGGTGGGGGGCCAGGATCTGGGGGTCCCTTGTTAAAGAAGGCTTCCAGATTCTGAAAAGCCCCCCTACCAGCAGATCCAGACAACCACCGGGCAAGGGTTGTCGGGAAGAGGCCCTTTTCCTCATCAACAAGGGGGCAAGGTGCTTTGGGGTGGGGGGGCAGAGCACTCATCCCCCCCATGTTGAGGGCATATGGCCTGGTATGGTTCAGGGGGGTTTGTGCTCGCCTGACCTGCCGGGCGGCATGCTCACATAAGGGTCTGGTATGGATTTAGGGCCTAGTATGGGCGGGAAGGAAGTTGTAATCTGAGTTAAGAATTTGCCCGAGTGTGGGCCAACTCAGACATCAGCAGACAACTGACTTTCACCTGATGTCTGCTGAAAACGAATCGCAGTGTGAAATGAACTGCACTCTTGTGATTCACAGGAGACGTATAGCCAAAGGACCTTTAAAGTGATTGTAAACAATCACCTTGTAAAACAGCCTATTCAGTTTAAAATAGAAATGAAAAGCAAAACATTTTTGTATAACTATATATATATATAAAAAACACCTTTTTTCCCTTTTTTATAAATGAGCACATGCCCTCTGTTCTCAGCTGCATAAGAGCTGGGGGGAGGAGGAGCAGCAGGCCAGTGAATGGCTGTGGAGCAAGGGCATGTCAAGTCTGATCATCGGAGGAGAGTACACCGAGTTCCCAGCACAGCTAGGGAACTGACCAGTGTGCTCTTCTGCTTAGTGTGGTCAATTTTAAATATGAAAAGTAGGGGGACTAGCAGGAACAACAGGGATTTCACATAAAGAAAGCAATACAAAGAGAACAGGAGAATTTATCATACAAGTACGTGGTACAGCAGGCATATATGAAGTGTTGGGTTAACACATTTTTTAAGGCTAGCCGTGATCTGCAGAATTTGGTTACCTGAACTTTTGTCGCCAACATAACCAGCAATAGTTATTCCCAAACCCTGAGCATTTTTAGAAAGCTTAACATCAAAACTTTCACCATCTGTATCTCTAGTCATTCCACCATTCACCTGAAAAAAAAAGGACATCACACATTTGAAGAATAGCCTTTAGAGGCACACAACAGTCATTATTAACAGAGTTCAGTAAAGAGCACAGCCAAGGTACTGTATGACAGGTGTTATTAAAAGCAAAATAAATTTACAGTACAATGTGTATGTGAGGGTCTGTCTACAAAGATAGGAGACTTGGATATCTTTGCTTTTTGTGCGGCTGACCAAGTAATAAAGCATATCTAAACCCTGGGTCAAAATACTGCAGTCCTTATATGTGTTGGCTACATTCGTTTTTTTCTGTTCAAACATTTTTACCTGGTTATCATGCCATTGCTACGCCCTGTGCTAGGGTGACAACATTCACTTATTATACTGTATATGTGGAAGAGCAATTTTGTCACCCTAGGACAGGAAGTGTGTTACTTTTTCTCTTCTCTAACATATGAAGGTGTTCTGTAGTCCATAAAGAGACCTGGGAAGTACGCTAGAAGTGCAGTATAGGAAGTTATAAGATGACAACAGACAGACCAAAAGAGGGAAAATTTGTGAAAACCATTTGTTTATGTTTGAAATGCAATAAAATCTGCAACATTCAGGACACTAATTGATATGAGCCCTAAATGCCATGAATTATTTTAAATCCCCCATAATTCCACAGATTTTTTTATTTTTTATTTAAAGCATCTTTAAAAAAAATGCAAATATGTAAAATTGTTAAAAAAAATAAAAAAAAACAGTGTGGGAATATACTGACCTGCGAGTCGGGTACAGGTGGTACTGATGGAGGAGTCTGAACACTGGCAGTGACTGTTGTAGTAGAGTCTAGAACTGGACCTCTGGCAATAACCAGCTTCACTCTGTTCCCACACTGCCGCAAAACCTGAGCAACCTGCTCACTGCTCATTCCAGCAAGGTCAGTTTCACCGATCTTTAATATGTGATCTCCACTGTGGAGTCTACTATTCTGATATAGATAAAAGGACATATTGTTACTAAATAAAAATTGCATCATGCTAAAAATTAGTTGTCCATTCTAGCTTGAGTTCAATTAGGGGAGTGTGGCGTACGCACATATTTGCATGCATAAAAATACTGACTAGCAAAAAAAGATTTCCATTTTTGTTTACATCACTGAAAAAAAAAATGCCCGGATATCTGCCAGAGTATGGTAAACCCAAGCTGCACAAAGCAGAACATTTGCAGTGCCTTGCAGAAGTATTCACCCCCTTGGCATTTTTCGTGTTTTGTTGCCTCACAACCTGGAATTAACATGGATTGTTTGAGGATTTGCATCATTTAATTTACAGAACATGCCCACAACTTTAAAGATGTTTTTTTTTTTTTTTAAGCGGACAACAAATAGGACAAAATAACAGAAAAAGTCAATGTGCATAACTATTCACCCCTTAAAGTCAATACTTTGTAGAGACACCCTTTGTGGCTATCACAGCTCCAAGTTGCTTTGGATAAGTCTCTATGAGCTTGCCACATCTTACCACTGGGATTTTTGCCCATTCCTCCTTGCAAAACTGCTCCAGCTCCTTTAAAGTTGGATGGTTTGTGCTTGTGAACAGCAATCTTTAAAGGGGTAGTTCCCCCAAAAAACTTTTTTTTTAACATTGATTGAGGCTCGTTTTGTCAAGGGGAATCGGGTGTTTTTTTTTTAAATCGAAGCAGTACTTACCGTTTTAGAGATGCATCGTCTCCGTCGCTTCCGGGTATGGTCTTCGGGTCTGGGCGTTCCTATTTGACTGACAGGCTTCCGACGGTCGGATACATCGCGTCACGATTTTCCGAAAGTAGCCGAACGACGGTGCGCAGGCGCAGTATAGAGCCGCACCGGCGCTCGGCTTCTTTCGGCTACTCGTGACGCGATGTATGCGACCGTCAGAAGCCTGTCAATCAAATAGGAACGCCCAGACCAGAAGACCATACCCGGAAGCGACGGAGACGATGCATCTCTAAAACGGTAAGTACTGCTTCGATTCTAAAAAAAAAACACCCGATTCCCCTTGACAAAACGAGCCTCAATCAATGTTAAAAAAAGGTTTTTGGGGGAACTACCCCTTTAAGTCTGACCACAGATTTTCTATTGGATTTAGATCTGGGCTTTGACTAGGCCGTTCCAACACATTTACATGTTTCCCCTTAAACCACAAGTGTAGCTTTAGCAGTGTGTTTGGGGTCATTGTCCTGCTGGAAGGTGAACCTCTGTCCTAGCTTCTAATCACACACAGAGTGGTACAGGTTTTGCTCAAGAATATCCCTCTATTTATCACCCTCCAACTCTGACCAGTTTCCCAGTCCCGACTGCTGAAAAACATCCCCACAGCATGATGCTGCCACCACCATGTTTCACTGTGGTGGATGGTGTTCTTTGGGTTATGTGATGTGTTGGGTTTGCACCATAGCATTTTCTTTGATGGCCAAAAAGTTACATTTTAGTCTCATCAGACCAGAGTACATTCCTTTATACATTTTGGGAGTCTCCCACATGCCTTTTTGCAAACTCAAAATGTGCCATTTAGTTTTTTGCTGAAAGTAATGACTTTCTTCTGGCCACTTTGCCATTCTCAGTCTCTGCTGTGGAACTCTGCAGCTCCTCCAGGGTTACCTTAGGTCTCTGTGCTGCCTCTCTGATTAATGCCCTCCTTGCCCGGTCCTTGAGTTTTGGTGTGCGGCCATCTCTTGACAGGTTTGCTGTTGTGCCATGTTCTTTCCATTTGGTTATGATAGATTTGATGGTGCTCCTAGGGATCATCAAAGCTTTGGATATTTTTTTATAACCTAACCCTGTCTTGTACTTCTCAACAACATTGTCCCTTACTTGTTTGGAGAGTTCCTTGGTCTTCATGGCAGTGTTTGGTTAGTGGTGCCACTTGCTTAGATGTTGCAGCCTCTGGGGGCTTTCAAAAAAATGTGTATATGTAATGACAGATCATGTGACACTTAGATTGCACACAGGTGGACATCATTTCATGACTTCTGAAGGCAATTGTGGGCTCCATAACAAAAGGGGGTGAATACATACGCACATGCCAATTATCAGTTTTTTTTATTTCTGAACAATAGTTTTATGTATATATTTTTCTAATTTTACTTCACCAACTTAGACTATTGTGTTCTGATCCGTCACATATAATTCAGATTAAAAAAACATTGGCTGTAATGTAACAAAATAGGTAAAAAGCCAAGGAGGTTTAATACTTTTGCAAGGCACCTTCCATTCCATTAAAATAAAGTCTCTTTTTGTTAATTTACCAAAAAATAATGCCAAACAATTAAAAACATGAAGTTGTATGTATGCTAAATTACAGCAACTTTAATGAAATGTTATACAGGCCCTAAAATCAGTTCATCCATGGCTAGCATTAAAGAAGGTGTTTTTCTAAGTACTTGTACCTGGTAAAGCTGCTGACAACTAATAATAATTAAGAGACAAACTACTGTCTGATGACATTTGCCTATTAACTAGGGTTGTCCCGATACCACTTTTTTAGGACCGAGTACAAGTACCGATACTTTTTTTCAAGTAGTCGCCGATACCGAATACCGATTTAAATTTTTTAAATGTGTCCCCAAATGCAACCATGTTCCCCACATATGCAGCCATGTCCCCCCACATATGCAGCCATGTCCCCCCACATATGCAGCCATGTCCCCCCACATATTCAGCCATGTCTCTCACAAATGCAGCCATGTTCCCCACAAATGCAGCCATGTCCCTCCAGCCATGTCCCCCACATATGCAGCCATGTCCCTCCAGCCATGTCCCCCACATATGCAGCCATGTCCTTCCAGCCATGATCCTCCAGCCATGTCCCTCCAGCCATGTCCCTCTAGCCATGTGCCTCTAGCCATGTCCATACCTAGCTGCCGCACGGAGATCATCACAGCATTCATTTGAATAGCTGTTTTGCCCGCGCGTATAGACACTCCCCCTTGCTCGGGATAGGACAGATCACGATCACCCATCCAATCCCGAGCAAGGGGGAGTGTCTATACGCGCGGGAACACTACAGCTATTCAAATGAAAGCTGTGATGTTCCCGCACGTTCGCGTTTAACCCATGTGGCGCGGCTTTTGATGCAGTGGCTTTGGCGGCGACGGCGACGAGGCGGGGGGCATACGGGGGGAGACGGCAAGTATTCTATTAAGGCATCGGGGGTATTTGCGGGAGTACAAGTACTCCCACAAATACTCGGTATCGGGACAACCCTACTATTAACAATAACATTCATCCAATATAGTGTTACATACGCATAAATCTAAATACCGCTCCCAGATCACAGTCCTATAAAATGCATACAAGACAAGCGTAAACCAACCTGATCTGCCACTCCTCCAGGAAGAATAGTTTTGACAATAACTCCAGTTGTTTTACCTCCAACAATTCCAAAACCAAGACCAGAGCCATCATTAACCAGTTCAATGGTCTCCACGTGCTGCCAGTGTATCTGATGACACATAATAAGAAAAAATAGAATCTTATGTCCAAGATGAGAATGGTCACCAATTATAACTGTACGAAAATATCTCCTAATTATCTAAAGGAAATTTTACAAACATTGTACAGTGTAATGGCCAGCTTTATATTAGGACATGGGAGCCAGACATTTAGCGGTCAATGTTCTTGTAATCCAGCTCCAGCTCAGGGAGGGAAATTTCACTTTCAGGCCCCATTCACAAGTGCAAATTTCCGGTGTTTTTTTTTCCACAGCACGCATAGGGCAGCCTATTCAATGGGCTGCCCTACAAATAGCTCACAGGCATTTTGTTATGTTGCGGTTTGCGCATTTTATACCATGTGCAAACAGAAAGCAATGGAAAAGTATCATTATACACCGGTTTCCAGAATAGTGAGGAATGAGTAGTAGAGTTCCACTCACTTCCCTGTTGTCTCTCTGGAACATAAAGTGAATGGAAACCTATCCGATAGGGTCCAGCAGAAAAAAAAAAAAAATTTAGTAGTAAAAGGGAATTGTTAAATCCTAACAGAAAACAAAGAAAAACATAAAAATATCCTTTCGCTCGAACATTTTCAGTCACTTTATGCATGAGGCCCACATAATTGAAGACATTTTCATTTTTCAGTCTCCTTCAAAAATACTTTATACAGCTTTCCATTCCTAAGGGCCTAGTTAGACCCATGATCACATATTGTAGGGTGTGTGCTAATGCAAAGATGTGAATGAGCCCATATAGCTTCCCTTTAAAGGGATTGTAAAGGTTCATTTTTTATTTTCTAAATGCTAGTGCATTGTTGGTTCACTTACCTTTTCCTTCGATTTCCCTTCTAAATGTTTTTTTTCTTTGCTTTCTTTGTCTGAATTTCTCACTTCCTGTTCCTCCTCAGTAAGCTGTTCTGGCTGACTAACCCCCAGCCAGGATGATGGGGGCAAGCTTACTGAGGAGAAACAGAAAGTGAGAAATTCAGACAAAAAAAACATTTAGAAGGGGAATCGAAGGAAAAGGTAAGTGAACCAACAATGCACTAGCTTAAAGGAACCTATATAGAAAAAAAAAAAAAAACTTTTACAACCCCTTTAAAAACACACTCTGTGGCACACAAAAGTGAACCATGGGCATACAGTAGAAAATAAAAGAAAATTGTGTACTTAAAATGCATTTTAATGCATTTTTCTGCAGGGAAGTGTACAAATGTGAATTGGCCCTTACTGACTGATCTTTATTTACATTTTGTTAACAATTAAACATATGCTCCAATAATATCTACATGATTCAGCAAGACAGAACTCACTGGACTAGAAAGTGCAGATACTGTGCTGGCATCGGATGCTGAGCGAGATACCATAGGGCTAATCAGCTGAGGCAATGGTCCTCTAGCAACCACAAGCTGCACATGTTCTTTGGCCCTCTGTAAGAGGCTGATGGCGTGGTGATGTGTAATTGTCTGATCAAGTGGTTGACCATTGATGGAAAGAATCTGATCCACTTCCTTCAATCTTCCATCCCTATTAAATATATTTATGACATGTGGTCAACTTCAGTTATTTTGAGGTACAGTATAATCATAATAAAATTACAGTATAAAAACACATTATAATCAAGCATTTTAACTATATGGCCTGAATTTTTAGCCTTCAGAATAGCCATAGGGTAACCATCTTTCTTCCCACTTGATATTCAGCATGCACCATATAAAATCTTTGTAGGCTGTAAATTACATGACTGGATCTTCTCTGCACGGAATAATGGTAGTTGCCCGCTTGTCATGAAGATCATTTAGCTTCAATATTTAGAGTTATTGACCTGAAACACCAATACAGATCATTTCTGACTTTTGTCTGACTTTCCAAATCTGTACATTTATTCCAGGTAAAGTTTTTGACTGGTACTGAAGCCAAAGAGTCATTATAAAAGGCAGGCATCAAGCTTTTTCAGAAGATCAATAACAACAGTCTAAACATCTGTGTAAAAATATCTTAAAGGAAGCCAGATATTAAATATGTCTGTTCAATCTCTCATTAGTCTAAATTGGTTAATTGCAGCTCCCTTAAAGGAGAAGTCATTTTTCTATGGATCACAGGCATGCACTTAGTTCTGCAGTCCTATGACCCAGCTTCAGCCAACAGACGCTAAAGTTCACTGTCAGCTGATGTCAGAGAGATGGTCCAAGCTCTGCAAAAATCCAAACAAAAATGTCAGGATCTGCCCATATGCCGGAATGGTAGCATCGCTGAGAGACAGACAGCCACTCCCGCCCCCTCAACAGTCTGGTTCTCCAGTGAGCACTGGAGGGGAGAGCACAGAGCCACTAAATGACAGTGGATCTGAAAACGGAGTGATCAGCTGCGTTTGATCGCCCAGTCCTTAGTGTAGAGTCAGCAGGGGACAAATACAGCATTAGATCCATGCTGCAGCCAGCTAGGTGAGTATAATTTTATTTTTTCCCCCATTTCCTGCACTTCTATTCTCTGACATCGTAAAAAGAAATATCAATAAATGCTGTATTACATGCTGTCCATACTCACTCAGTCACTATGAGATTTGTTTTCTGTATTCTACAAAGAACCTGGCTGATCCTGCTGTTCTCCATCTCCACCTTATGTTCATGTCCCCAATTCAGCTAGAGATTTTTCAGCTGTGGTGTTACCTTTACACATGCTCAGTCTTCAGTGAGTTTCTAGCTGAGCATTTCCTCTCCATCATATCTGAGCAGCCCATGTGACTATAGTGTCACACATGTAGACGTATACACAGTGGTAAATGACAGCCTACTCCGTCCCTCCTCCACCATGTCCACTAACCAGCTAAATACAATAGGGGCATGATATTACATGTAGATTTATGGAGGATCCACCTTCTGCTTATTCTAAGACACAGACTGGAGGGGAGTGACACAACCTGTGACTGGCAAAAATCCATCCACACCATGGTATTTAATTTAAAGAGCAGGAGTGTAACTTTGGCCAAGACTGTATTAGAACATTCCAACCACCGCACACATTTATTAAATAATGTGGAAATCTTAAATCTTGCACTAAAATAAAAGTGATATTCACCTCTGTGCAATGCTGCCCTCCTGTATTTCCTGAACAAATATTCCAAGTTCCCCTCGATTTTCACTTTTCAATCCCACAACACTAAACCCAAGACCTCCGCTTGAAGGTTTAACCATGTCCAGTACTTCAATATGGCGACCCTGTAACAAAAATTCAAAAGCACATAACCTTGAACACATGAAGTTGCCATTGTAAATATGAATGCATGTTAACTGGTTCCAAAGTCTGCAGACCACTCAAAATATTTGGCATTGTATTTACAGTAGGCTGTGTCATATGTATGTATATATATATATATATATATATATATATATATATATATATATATATATACATATATACATATATACATACATACACATACATACATACATATGTATATATTATTGGAACTTAATTTAAATAGACATTTTTAAGTCATCATTGTCATCATTGACAGTGCTCCTAATCCTGGAAAAATTTGAAGTTCAAAATTAGAAAGAATGCCGCCTTGGCCTAGGGGCCGTTCTTGTTTCCTGCGGGGTCCGAGTTCCAGGTGCGGCACCCACCTTCAGGGTGCGTGCATCCATGGACCCCGCAAAGCAGAAGCTGCTAGGTCCCTAACCTTTTCTAAAAGGATCCCAGGCTGGAAGCTGTACGGTTGGGGATCGGCTTGAGGAGAACCCGGAGGCAGGTGATCCAATAGGGCTTGAACGAACCATCGGGGATCAAGTGACTCTAACTAAATTTATTGGGAGGACTCGCTCACTTCAATTTCATGCTCATTCAACTACTAGGCCTGTGGCAGAGGCCTGAGCCAGGCCAGTGGCAGAGGCCGGATCCTCCCAGCACTTGCAAGTGACGTTCCGGCTGCCAGGCCTGTGGCAGGGACCTGTCCGGGAGCGCTTTGCCCACTCCAACTAGAGTGTCGACAAACTCAGTTCATTACTACTGAGAGTAAGATTGCTCTCTCATTTTTAAATATCAAAGGCCTGATACTCAAGCTCTCTCTCTCTCCTCATCAACCATTCCTGTCCTGTACTAAGTTGATGAAGGCCATGTTGGGCCTTAGAATAAAGCATTAAAGAAAATCCAATTAAGGAATGAACATTCGCTCTCTTCTCCTTAACTCACAAGTATCACCCCTAGACACCTGCCAGATAACACAACATGCCGATCCCACTTATACTCAGCGGCTCCTGAATGGGGTAGCGCTACACTTTCTTTTTGTAGGGTTTTTTTCCTTTATTTTTACCTGGTGATCCTGTCACTAACACACGTTAAGCCTTGGGGTGGCTCAAATCCACCAGAGGAGCAATGGAGGCACACCAGGAAAGCAGCATCGTCAATTTAGGAAGAGGTTAGTGTTAGAGCCCTTTCACACTGCCAGTGCCTAAAAAAAGCTGGTAGTGGCTGAATAAAGGGTTAAAAGCGCCTACAAAGTGTAATTTCAATGGGAAGGGGCGCTTTAGGAGCGGTGTTTTCACTGCTCCTAAACCGCTGCAAAGAGGCTGCTTGCAGGACTTTTGACGCCCTGCCAGCGCAGCGCCTTAGTGTGAAAGCACTCTGGCTTTCTTCATTGGGATTGCAGATGAGGCTTCTTTCAGGTGCTTTTTTTAAATGCCAAATCCAAATGCCCCAGTATGAAAGGGGTCTCAGATGTTCTAGCAGATTTATATGCACTTTGCTAACAAATTATAGCTGAACTAACACCTTTCCCGCAGTTACAGCAACATTTTTTTTAATCCTTTTGGGAAAATAGGTTTATATAAAATGAATAAAAACTGACCATTGTAAGCACCCTGTCAGTGGTAAATGGTTAGTCTCAAACCTCTAACTTCCACTGGGCATCTAGGTCTGTTAAAGGACATTGAAAAATAGACTTGTTGGCAGGATCATCAGGTGAAAATAAAGGGGAAAAGCCTGAAAAAGAAAATAAATGCATCCACCACATCGAAGGACTGGTAATCTGCAACATAATGTACTTTTGTTTTTGAGTTTAAATCCGCTTCAATACGTTTTTAGTAAGAAAACAGGCTGTATTCACAACACATACCTGTGCCATTTGCTTAATGATTTGATCAAATTCATCACTGCCAGCTTTTCCATTGATCTGTGGTGAGACGGGAGGTACAACAGTTTCTTCAGAGCTAAACTGACTGCCATTCTGTTGGGCCAATGAGCAAGACTCATTCTGCACCGATGAAAGGGAACTTGATGCATATGAGGAAATTTGGGCAAACTCTGTTACCAATGACCCAGAAGGTATTACATTAGCCTGAAAAATAAACAAAATACATTACTGAAAACCTAAATAACAGTTCAAACTTCTGTTCAATTAGAAGGAAAGTAGAATTAAAGCTGCAAATACTTACCTGTGCTTCAATGATCGGACGTTAACGAAGTCCCTTGGCTGCACTGGGATCTTCTCCATGGCTTATTTTAGGTCCTGGATTTTTGGCCATCTTGATTGGCCAGCATGGAATGATGTAGGTTGATTTACTAAAGGCAAATAGGCTGTTCAGTTGCTTTAGAGCAGGGGTGGCCAACCAGTGGCCCGCGGATCCCTTAGACGTGGCCCACAACCTCCTGCTCTGGAATGACAGCTTGGCAAGCCCAGATCGCACGTCACCAACCCATCATACCACAGCATCAGTGGTGTGAATGAAGCTGGTGGTAGAGAAAGAAAACAGCTGCGGAGCAGAGCCCCATAAGCCGATGCTTCCTGTACAGAGCTGGCTTTTGCCACAGGCAGAGTCTATGGCAAAGTTCAGCTAATCCGCAGGATAGACATACAGTGGAAGCTCAGATTACGAGCATAATCTGTTCCAGGAGATTGCTCGTAATCCAAAGTACTCGCATATCAAAGCGAGTTTCCCCATTGAAGTCAATAGAAACTAAAATAGTTTGTTCCGTATTGACTTTAATGGCATGGAATACCGCATGTGGCCAGAGGTGGGGGGCGCAGCAGAGCCCAGAAAACAAACAGAATAGCCAGAGAACAGCTCGGCTGACCTCAGCAAACCTCGGAAAGTCTCGGAAACTGACTATTTCCAAGTCTTTCCGCACATTTTCGAACGGTGCCGACACCCCACACCTCAGACCAAACACGGTACTGCACACCACTATGGCTTGAATCCTACTTGTTTTGTGAGACAACACTCGCAAACCAAGTCAGGATTTTTAAAAATACAGTGCTCATATTGCGAAACGCTCTTTACTCACAATCCGAGGTTCCACTGTAGGTGCACTACGCTGCACCCGCTGTGTGGGTAAACCGCAGCACATCAGTGTGAAAGCAGTCTTGGGCCCTTTTCACATGATCGTACCTACCCAATCGAACCCTCAATTAACCTCTACAGAGCGGCAGATGTAAACAGACTTTTGTCCATTTACGCCCGCCTACCTCCAATCCGATCCTCTTAAATAAAAAAAATAAAAAAGGACATTTATCCTCTTCGATCTGGGCGGATCGGAGGGCCTATAGAGTAGCTGTGACCTGTCATCAGCCTTCTCCACTCATTGTGGCCCGCCACTGGTTACCAAGTTGCTTAAGTGGCCCTCGCTCTTCAAAAGGTTGGGCACCCCCGCTTTAGAGTTTAATTAAAAGGTATTGTAAAGGTTCATGTTTTTTCACCTTAATGCATCCTATGCATTAAGGTGAAAAAAAAAAACATTTTATGATTAGCCTCCCTAGCCCCCCGTTTTTCTGAGCCCTGGAAGACCTGCGCCACAAATGTGCTCTTTCTCTGCCCGGTCTTCTCGGTTCTTTATTGGATAGATTGATATCAGTGCAGCCATTGGCTCACGCTGCTGTCAATCAAATCCAATGGCACGGGTGACGGGGGGTCCTGCAATTGGCGGCTATGGACGCGCAATACAGGACTCGGAAGTGTGCCCGCAAGGTAACCCCCTTGGTAGAGTGCTTCCCAGAGAAGGTTATCAGAAGCAGGGAGGAGCCGAGACAGCAGCCGTCGGACCCCAGAAGACGAGGATCGGGGCCACTCGGTGCAAAACGAGCTGCAAAGTGGAGGTAAGCATGACATGTTTGTTATTTTTATTTTATTTTTTTAAAACATTTAAACCTTTACAACCACTTTATTGAGGCAAGGCTTGACTTTGCAAAGAATACTCAAACACATGCAAAAAAAAAAATATATATATTTGCTTGCACATGCTGAAAGTTAGAAGAGGTTCACCACATTTACTAAGCTCTGGAACAACTGCACTTGCAAAGCAGTCTGTTTGTCAAAGGAAAAGGTCCATAAGCCGCACATCATGAAGCTGGCCCATGTTCATGGCGTGAGATGAATGTCAGCCTCAGCTCACACACTCCAGCCAGGCCATGTCCACAACATGCCCCCCCCCCCCTTGGGGCTTAACCTCCATGGTGCAGATGAAATGCATTAGTGGTGTGGCCAGTCTCACTACATGGGTCTGCTGCATGATGTGCGACTTTTAGATTTTTTCCTTTGACATTGCTGCAGCTTGGAGCAAGGATGAGCTCTCTGCCTGCACTCACAGCAGTCAGGTTGGACTTCACCTCTCTACCTGAGCGGCACCTAAATTTTGGGAACAGTATTTGCCTTTAGTAAATGAACCCCAATGTGCACCGTAAAGAAGGTTGTGAGCTGGCGGGTAAGTTTAGTTTATTGCAGAAAAGACACAGATTGACTCTTCTATGATAAATAGCCTGCCTGTTCACAGATTTCCATTCTAAACATATGTTTAAAGGCCCCTGACTCATCCAAACAACTGTACAGTATAATGGAAACTTTAGTAAGGGAGATAAATGAACCCTAAAGGAAGCTATGACAACTATAATTATAGTATATCAATACCATAATTACAAGTCTACAGACTTGACTGTGTTCTGTCCTTTTCACTTTCTTCTGTAAACGCATAAATGAAGAATATGTAAAAACGTTAACTTTTATAAATCAGCCATGCTCAACCAGGGTTCCATGGAACACTAAGGTTCCTCCAGATGTTACATATAATTCCTTGAGCTGTGGGTTATTGACCACTCATTTAATGCTGTCTGCTTAGTTTCGGGGGCCAATATCATTTGGCAAAGCCAGTTGCATTACACCAGTTATGTTTTTAATTGTCTGTAAAGTGGACATTTGGACCTCCACTCTAGTGGGGGACATTCTTCCCACTCATCACCACTGTGAGGGGTATTTTTCAAACTGAGCCCCAATGAATTTTAGCAGGGGTTTCACAAAAAAAAAAGTTATTGCAATAGTTCTTTCAGGGTAAAATGGTTGATAAAAGTTGTCCTAGACAAAGTAGCTGTAGAATTATTTTTTTATTTACACTTAATGACGCATTCACCTGTTACAGACCATTTCTAAAGACCATAATATTTATGTGGGGCAGCGCAGTGGCTAAGTGGTTAAGCACTTCTGTCTAGCAGCACTAGGGTCGTCTGTTTGAATCCCAAATACGACACTACCTGCCTGGAGTTTGCATGTTCTCCCTGTGCCGGTGTGGGTTTCCTCTGGTTTCCTCTCACCCTCCAAAGACATGCTGGTTGGTTAATTGGCTCCGGTCTAAATTGGCCCTTGTAAATGAATGTTAGGTAGAGACGTCAGATTGTACGCTCCTTGAGGGTAGGGACCGATGTGAATGTACAATGTACTGTATATGTAAAGCGCTGCATAAATTAGTGAAACTATATACAGCAAGTACCTGTTATAAATAATAGATTTTAACAGTTCTGTCCTTTGCTTGTCTAAAAGCTCTTATTTCTCCATCAAACTAGTGAGTGAATAAGTAGAGAAATAGTATTGTGATTAGAAAATCCTGATTTTCTATAATGATGATATCATCAGCCTCCACAACATTATAGCAAAATATTTTATTTCCACTAATCTCAAGGAAGTCATGCTTAATTCCTTAAAGTGGCTGTAAAACTTCACATATACCCAGTTAAGTGACTGGCCTCAGGTAATGCACAATGATGAAACAAATCCCCCTACATCAATATACCTGTTTATCTACAGTTGTCTTTCCCCTACATCTACTCGCTTGTGGAAGGGACGACATCAATGGCAGTGAGGATGATGGTCTAGAATGGATCACTTTACCCTGGATGCCTACATACTTAGATGTTCCTCTTTTAGTCATCAACCATGCAAGTTGCTAAGGCTGCATTCACACCTGAGCGTCGGTCGTTTTTTCGGGCGTTTTGTCGCGCGTATTCAAGCTTATTTGCGCGTTTGCATACAGCGCCGTCCGACGTTTTTGTACTTCAACGTTTTTTATTTTAGCCAATAGGAAAAATTATCATCTTTTCATCACTTGTTGCTATGTTGGTAGATTTTTTTTTTATCTTTTGCCTGGGTGAAAAGTTCTATTGATTAGAGCGACAAAACGCCCGTAGCAAACGCTCGTTGTCGCGCAAGTCACTTGAATCGAGCGTTTCCATTACTTTCTATGGGAAATGGAAACGCTCAAATACGCCCAAACCGCCCCGATACGCGCGACAAAAAAAGGTCCGGGACTTGTTTGAGCTTCACGCGACCGGCGTTTTCGGCGTTAAGATGTGAACAGTCACCATAGACAATAATGTTATTTCATCCCTCCGGCGTATTGTAGCGTCGCGCTTCAGGCATTAAAACGCCTAGGTGTGAATGCAGCCTAAATGTTGAACCGTCATTAAATGTAACCATATTGCCACACTTAGAGGCGCCTCTCTTCCCTTTTATACTCTGTAGCTCCTGCTGGATTTTGCTTCTAATCCCCTTGTGGAGGCTTCCATTTGTGGATGGACATTTTATGATAACACAACTTATCACATTGCTATAATCTTTTATATGGACTATAAACTGAAGGACGTATGAATAAATGGCTGTGGAATGAATCAGTTGAGTTTCCATTATTTCTTATGGGAAAATTTACTTTGATATACAAGTGCTTTAGATTACAAGCATTTTTCTGGAACAAATTATGCTTGCAATCCAACGTTTTACTGTACCTGTTGGTGGTTCTTTGTTAACCTGGTTTATGTATGTACTTGTATATTCACATTTCTAAGTGTGTGTGTGTAGAGGTGGATGTATGTGCAGTGGATATAAAAGTCTACACACCATTATTAAAATGGCAGGTTCCTGTAAAAAAAAAAAAAAAAAAAAAAGAAGAGGCAAAGAAATTATTTCAGAACTTTTTCCACCTTTTAATGTGACCTCTAAACTGTACAACTCAATTGAAAAACAAACTGAAATCTCTTAAGGGGGGAGGAAGTAACATTTTTAAAATAATGTGGTTGCATGAATGTGCACAGCCCCTTATAACTGGGGGTGTAGCTGTGTTCAGAATTTAGCAATCACATTCAAACTCATGTTAAATAGGAGTCAGTACACACCTTCCATCTTTTAAAGTGCCTCTGATTAAACTGAAATAAAGTTCAGCTGTTCTAATAGATCTTTCCTGACATTTTCTTATGGCCCATACACACGATCCGAATATCGGACGAAAACGATCGTCCGATGATGGATCGTACGATTTTCGGATCGTATGTACACTACTTTCGACAGCCGATCACGACCGTTCATCCGATTAAATTCGATCGGACAAGCGCGAAAATTTTTCTCGTACGATGTCCGATTTTCGTTTAGTCAGTACAGCCGTCGTCCGACAATACAATACAAATACATTACAACACGTGACATCACTTCCGATCGTTTTTTTCTATCGTACGAGAATTTTCGTGAGTTTAAAAACCTATTTTATTTTACTCGCGATTATTAAGCGAAAAAAGTCGTACGATCCGTCGGCCGATATTCGGATCGTGTGTATGGGCCATTAGTCACATCCTACAGCAAAAGCCATGGTCTGCAACGTACATCCAAGGCATCAGAGGGATCTCATTGTTAACCACTTAAGGACCGCCGCATGTACATTTACGTCGGCAGAATGGCACCGACAGGCACATCAACGTATATATACGTTGGTGCCTTGGGGGGGATCGGGGGTCCGATCGGACCCCCCCCCGTACATGCGGCGGTCCGCGCGGCTGCAGGAGCGATCCGACAAGTGGGGGCGGCTATCCGTTCTCATCCGCCCCCTCCGGATCGCTCCCAGCCAATGCGCGCGCCCGCCTGACCTGTCACTTCCTCCTCCTGTGTAAACACAGGAAGGAGGAAGCGACGTGATCTCTCCCTCGGCGCTTGTTTCAAGCGCCGCTGAGGAGAGATCACAACAAGTAAGTCCTGCACCAACACTACACTACACACACACAAAATCACATTTAACCCCCGCGATCGCCCCCCCCGCCCTCCCCCCTGTCACAGTGTCACTGAATGCAGTAATCATACATGTATGATTACTGTATTTAGTGTCAGTGTGACAGACAGTGTGACAGACAGTGTGACAGTCAGTCAGTGTTAGTGTCAGGGTAGCCCCCCCACCCCCCCCCAATAAAGTTTTAACCCCTTGATCACTGCCCTAGTTAACCCTTTCACTCCCTATTGCCAGCATCACTAAGCGATCATTTTTCTGATCGCTGTATTAGTGTCGCTGTTCCCGCTAGGTAGCTAATTTTTTTTTAATGCGATTTTTTTTTTACTAAAGACATGCGGCTAAATAAATGTTGGCCTAAATGTTTGACTAAAATTTAGTTTATTGGTTTTTTATTATAACAAAAAGTAAAAAATATTGATTTTTTTCCAAAAATGTCGCTCTATTTTTGTATATAGCGCAAAAAATAAAAATCGCAGAGGCGATCAAATACCACCAAAAGAAAGCTCTATTTGTGGGAAAAAAAGGACGCGAATTTTGTTTGGGAGCCACGTCGCACGACCGCGCAATTGTCTGTTAAAGCGACGCAGTGCCGAATCGCAAAAACCCCTTGGGTCATTTGCCAGCGTATTGGTCCGGGTCTTAAGTGGTTAAAAGGTACCAGTCAGGAGAAAGGTACAAAAGAATTTCCAAGGAATTAGATATACCATGGAACACAGCGAAAACAGTCATCATCAAGTGGAGAAAATATGGCATAACAGTAACATTACCAAGAACTGGACGTGCCTCCAAAATTCATGAAAAGACAAGAAGAAAACTGGTCAGAGGCCTACAGCAACATTAACCACTTGCTTACTGGGCACATAAACCCCCTTCGTGCCCAGGCGAAATTTTAGCTTGCGGCACTGCGTCGCTTTAGCTGACAATTGCACGGTCGTGAGACGTGGCACCCAAACAAAATTGGCGTCCTTTTTTTTCCCACAAATAGAGCTTTCTTTTGGTGCTATTTGATTGCCTGTGCGTTTTTTATTTTTTGCGTTATAAACAAAAAAAAAGAGCGACAATTTAAAAATATATATATTTTTTTACTTGTTGCTATAATAAATATCCCAATTTTTTTTTTTTTTTTTTAATTTTCTCAGTTAAGGCCGATACGTATTCTTCTACTTATTTTTGTAAAAAAAAAAAAATATCACAATAAGTGACTGCTTTGCGCAAAAGTTATAGCGCCTACAAAATAGGGGACAGAATTATGATTTTTTTTTAATATTTTTTTTTTACTAGTAATGGCGGCGATCTGCGATTTTTATTTTGACTGCGATATTGCGGCGGACACATCGGACACTTTTGACACATTTTTGGCGCCATTCACATTTATACAGCGACCAGTGCTATAAATATGCACCAATTACTGAAAAAATGTGACTGGCACTGAAAAAATGTGACTGGCATTGAAGGGGTTAACACTAGGGGGTGAGGAAGGGGTTAAATGTATTGCCTGGGTGTGTTCTAACTGTGTGGGGGGAGGGGGGTGACTGGGGGAGGTGATCGATGCTGTCTCCCTATGTACAAGAGAAACAGCATCTGTCACCTCTCCCTGACAGGACGTGGAGCTCTGTGTTTACACTCAGACCTCCACGTCCCTGCTCTGTCACCGACGATCGCGTGTACCTGACGGACATTGCGGCCGCCAGGTACACGCATCGAATCCTCGGTGATGCGTCGGGACTGTTTTTCCCCGCGGCGCGCCAGCCTGTGGCGCGCGCGGGGAATTACAAGTAAATCACGTCCAAAGACGTGACCCCGGCGCCTCAGGTCCGCGCTGCTGACGTATTCTGTCAATAGCGCGGAACCGTAGTGGTTAAAGAAGCTACAGGAATATTTGGCAAGTACTGGCTGTGTGATACATGTGACAATAATCTTCCGTATTCTTCATATGTCTGGGCTATGGGGTAGGGTGGCAAGACTGAAGCCTTTTCTTATGAAGAAAAACATCCAAACCGGCTAAATGTTGCAAAAACACATCTGAAGTCTCTCAAATGCATGTGGGAAAATGTGTTATGGTCTGATGAAACCAAGGATAAACTTTTCGGCCATAATTCCAAAAGATATGTTTGGTGCAAAAACAATACATCCCAAAAGAACACCATACCCACAGTGAAGCATGGTGGTGGCAGCATCATGCTTTGGGACTGTTTTTCTTCAGCTAGAACAGGGGCCTTAGTCAAGGTAGAGGGAATTATGAACATTTCCAAATACCAGTCAATATTGACACAAAATAAAATAAAATCAAAAGGCGCTTCAACAAAGTATTAGTTTAAGGGTGTGCACACTTATGCAACATATTTTATTTTTACTTCTCTCCATCTAAAAGATTTCCGTTTGTTTTTCATTTGAGTTGTACAGTTAATTTCCACATTAAAAGGTGGAAAAGTTCTGAAATTATTCATCTTTGTCCCAATATTTTTACATCACGGAACCTGACATTTTAACAGGGGTGTGTAGACTTTCTTTATCGACTGTATATCAGCAATGCTTTGTGTCAGCACATGAACTTATTGGCTCCTTGCATTGATTCAATGTCCCACTGTATAGGGTTTACAAGAGGCATTGGCCCATCAAAAATACATGTAAAAAAATGTATTAATGATTACAGAGTTCTAATAACTTGGGTCTTTTTAAATCTGCCTAGAGTTCATGTTAAAGCCTGAGAAGCCCCGATAGTACAAGGCTTCCTGTACAACTACTGTGGAGAACAACTTCTGCTCTAGACTAGCATTCCGATCTTTGCTTATCTCTAACATTCCTCTTAGCTAGTCAATAAAAATACATCCATTTATCTGGCATTATTGATGCTGGAATGTGTAGGCTGGTATGTAAGGCTCCACTGAATGTTTAAAGAGTTTTATATAAATCAAAGTATACATAACAAAATGTAGAGCAGGTTGCCCGATATGCAGGAACTGTGACTATCTTATTATCAGAAGCATTTTTTTGAAAAGAGACTATTTTTTTTTTTACAAAATGTATAAAGTAGAATATGAGCTGTGTACAAAAAAATCCAAACTTTTGAGTTGAATATTAGGAATAGAGGGGAAATGTCCAGATGGGAATGTAGATTTACCTTACTTCATAGAGTTCGCTTTTTACTTTTAGTTGTGTCTACAGGACAGGAAGTAAAAGATGATCTTACCAAAGGCAGCCGACCAAAAAATAAATAAACCATGATGGGGTTTACCCATTCTGTACTCCAGGAGTCGGCAAGCCATCAATCACGATCTACCAGTCGACTGCAGCCGTCAGGTAAATCGGGAACATGGGCCCGCATTGCTGATCCTTCCCCGTTAGCCTAAGCTTTTCAGGATTTAACATAAATGGTTTCTAAAACTTGGTCTGAAGACAATCTTAAAAAAAAAAATTGACTGCCAATAGAATTTTGCAATCAAGGTAATTGATGAACCTTATTCCAAGCTTTCTATTTAAGAGGCTGAATCAAATTTACAGGCAGATTCTTTATCACAAGTACAAACAAATGGCAACCACCCAACCTATAACTAGCTCTTGCACCAGGGAGCACATGGAAAGGTGATGCACAACCTTCTATGTAACTGCTGTTCAGAGATGGACAGCAATTACAGTATTTCTGCCCATTTTGTTCTAATTAGCCTGCTTTAAAGCGGAAGTAAACCCATCCACATAAAGTTTAATTTACAGCACGTGCCAGAAATGTAACACTACCATTGGTCATGCTCTCAACCAAACTGTCAAGCCATCCAATGGCTGGAGTCTAAACTGATCACACATGCAGCATCATGGCAGTTGTAGATTAAACAGAGGCAAAGATGGCAGCTTCCTTGGCTGAAAACTCTAGGAAATTTGAAAATGATTCCTTGCAGTGGGACTGTGCTTGCACTGCAAGGGTTAAATGCTTGTTTAGTCCAGGGGAGAGTACCGGTGCCTTTATTTACCTGATCCACTGTTACCCTGGCAGATGGTGCTTCCCACCCTGTTCCTTATGATGTCAGGACCTTAGACCGCTGGAGCATGAGAAGAAAATGCTTTGGGAACTGGACTAGCTGTGCTGAGGAGTCTAGGATTGGGCAAGTAAATGTAGTTTAACACCTACACTGAAGGATCAATTAGCCCTTGCAGTACAGGTACAACTCCACTGCAAGAGATAATTGTTATGTTTCCTTGAGTTGGACTTTAAAAGAGAAGTATGTGTTCACAAAAAAAACCACAACAAACATACTCACCTAGATGGCTGCTGAACTGAAGCGATGCTGCAGCTGTCCAACAACTCTACACCGAGAATGGAGTATTTAAGGACCACGATTACTCACTTTTCAGCCTTCGGTGAGCAGAGAGTCAGTGACGGTCAGCCACCAGCTCTCTGCTCTGACCCCCCAGTGCTCACTAGATTGCCGGGCTGTGCAGGGAGTAGGAGCAGCTTGTTCAGGCTCTTAATGGCTCGCTGAGAGGCTAAGCCAGCTGCTGGTCAAGCATCTGGGCAGATCCCAACATTGTCTGCCCTGCAGAGCCTGGAATGGCTCTGTGACATTAGGGCAGTGGGCTTTAGACCAGTGCTGGCTTAATCTGGGACACAAAAGTGCAGAACAAACTGTGGTCCCTAGGAGAAGTAGTATGACCAAAAAAAGTTATGTGGGGAAGCATGCTCCTATAGTTTCTACAAGGTGCTCTCTGGATTTTGGCTGCCTTGGGCTAAAAAGAATGCCGATTAAGTTAGAAAAAGTGGAATTAGTTATTTTAGCACAGCTGTAGTTCTTCCCCGATAGGATTAGTAGCACATTAAATTTCACACAGGTTTCACTTGCTGTGTGAAATTGTACAATGCAGAAGTGGCAATGTAAAATGTTACTAAAAAGAAACAGATTCGTCTATTTTTTAATATAGTTTAGATACACATTGGACCATATTTTAGGATTATTAATGCAAAAATCTATATTATATTATATTATATTATATAGAAAAATCCTATATGGAAAATGTCGCCATAGGGTTAAGAGGAACTGCAGCCATCAGAAAGATTTAAGCCTTGTAAGAAATCAACCAATAGAGGGTATAGCCTGCAATGCTTAAAAAAAAAGTTCCAAGATAGGGATGTTTTGATTCATACTAAGAAATTAAAATCCCAGGACCAAAATGTCAGACTGATAACACGTTACTAGGGTCAGCGCAGGTAGGTTTGTCACATCATTCAAAAGTATTGGCCCCGTTTGGTGGCTGATGATGTGGTCCCCAAATTTGGTAGTCCACGCCCGCAGAACACTAATAGGTGATCCCAATCCCTAAAAAATTAGTAATTTGTTGGTCAAATAAATAAATCCAAGGTCTACAAGACTACAGGCATAGTAGCCTGCAATAAGTGCAATTTCTGCAGGTTTATGAAGAATACTAAATAGATAACGCTACCAAATGGCGCCGAAGGTTCGTGCCAAGTATTCACCTCATGTCATCTCCAGGAGCAATCGTGCATGCGTGATAGCTCTATTGGGCTCTCCGCACCCCCATCTGCATCTTTGGATGCAGGAGGAATTTAAGGGATATACAAGGGACCCTCTTACCCACTTGTATTGCGGTGGCTTGTCCTAGGAAAGAGTGGATACTTCACATCTGACGTAGGTAAAAACTTTATCTATTTGTGGACAATCCGATATGGCTTTTCTGCCCCTATGGTGATCTGAAGTCACTATGCATTTGTCTATAGGCTTTATTTCAGAACCAATACAAGATTCCCTGCATTTAACCACTTCCCTACCAGCGCACTGTAAAAGGACGCTGGCAGGAACCTTTCATCCCTCCAGGCGGGCATCATATGATGTCCGCCCGGGGGCGCACAGAGCAGCAATCAGCAATAACAGGCAATTAAAATGTCTCTTTACCACGTGACCGGCTGTGTCCAATCACAGCCGGTCACAAATGTCAACAAACCGTGGTAACTAGCTGTTACCAGCTTCTTCTCCTCACACACTGATCCTGTGTGCGGAAGAGATTGGAGTAACAGCTAGTTACCGCTTACAGCATAAAGTAAAACACACCCAGTAATAAAGGAGTACCTGTCACCAGCCCATCAGAGTAGCTGACTACCTGTCTGCAGCCCCTTCAGAGTACCCGACTACCTGTCTCCAGCCCATCAGAGCCCATGCCTCATAGAATATACATTGGGGTGTTTGCTTTCCAAAATGGGGTCACTTTGTGGGTGTTTCCATTGTCTTAATGCTCCAGGGCCTTCAAAAGTGTGATAAGTTTTCAGGAAATTAGATATGTAATTTATGCTCCTAGAACACCCGACGGTGCTTCCTGCATATTGGGCCTCTCTATGTGGCCAGGCTGTTTAAAAGTCTTACAAATGTGGTATCACCATATTCAGAACGAGTAGAAGAATGTATTTTGGGGTACAATTTATGCTATGTGTTAAAAAAAGCTTATAGACAAAATGTGTGTAAAAAAAAAAACACGTCTTAATTTTCTTTTCACATTTTCCAAAAACTTATGGAAAAAAAAAAAAAGACATGTTCAAAAGACTCATTATGCCTCATAAAATATACATTGGGGCCTTCAAAAATGTGATAGGTAGTCAGGATATTGAAAATAGAATTAGTTGCACGCTAATATGGTATGCAATGTGAAAAACTTAGAAAAACATATAGTGGTGATAACTTTTTACTGCAGCTGTAATGTGCTCCCACAAAAATCAATAAAAAACAATCAAGGTGCGACAGCGCCTAGTCAGGATATTGGATGTGTAATTTATGCTTCTAGAATGCCTGACCGTTTTCCTTGCATGTTGGGCCTCTCTATGAGGCTAGGCTGTGAAAAAGTCTCACACATGTGGTATCGTGAATACTCAGGAATAGCAGAATGTGTTTTGGGGTGTAATTGCAAGTATGCATATGCTGTATGTGAGAAATAACTTTGTTATGACAATTTTGTGTAAAAATGTTTTTTTATCAATTTCACAACATCAAAAAACTCACCATGCCCCTAACTAAATACATTGGATGGTCTACTTTCCAAAAAGGGGTCATTTGAGGGGTATTTGTACTGTCCTGACATTTCAGGGCCTCGAGAAATTAAATAGGCAATCAGTACATTAGGTGTGATCATTTTTTAATAATAAATGCATTTCAAAAAAGTTATTTTTATGAGTGAAATAAGTATTTGATCCCCCATCAGCAAGATTTCTGGCTCCCAGGTATCTTCAATACAGGTAGTAACAAGCTGAGATTATGAACACTCTTAAAAGGAGTGCTCCTAATCTCAGCTTGTTACCTGTATAAAAAGAAACCTGTCCAAAGAAGCAGATTCCAATCCCTCCACCATAGCCAAGACTAAAGAGCTGTCCAAGGATGTCAGGGACAATATTGTAGACCTACACTAGGCTGGAATGGGCTACAAGACCATCACCAAGCAGCTTGGTGAGAGGGTGACATCAGTTGGTGCGATTATTCGCAAATGGAAGAAACACTGAATAACTGTCAATCTTAATCAGTCTGGGACTCTATGCAATATCTCACCTCCTGGAGTTTCAAGTATCATGAGAATGGTGAGAATGGTGAGGAAATACATGGGAGAATCTTGTCAACGATCTCAAGGCAGCTGGGACCATAGTCACCAAGAAAACAAATTGCTAAAACACTATGCCGTGAAGGACTGAAATCCTGTAGCACCCGTAAGGTCCCACAGCTCAAGAAAGCACATGTACAGGCCCGTCTGAATAAAAATCTGAATGATTCAGAGGAGAACTGTGTGAAAAAGTGTTGTGGTCAGATGAGACTAAAATCAAGCTCTTTGGCATCAAATCAACATGTTTGGAGAAGGGGAATGCTGCCTATGATCCCAAGAACACCATCCACATCGTCAAACATGGAGGTGGAAACATACTTTGGGGGTGTTTTTCTGCTAAGGGGACAACTTCACTGCATCAAAAGGGATGATAGACGGGGCCCATGTAACGTCAAATATTGGGTGAGAACCTCCTTCCCTCAGCCTGGGCATTTAAATGGGTCATGGGTGGGTCTTCCAGCATGACAACGACCCAAAACACATGGCCAAGGCAACAAAGGAGTGGCTCAAGAAGAAGCAAATTAAGGTCCTGAAGTGGCCTAGCCAGTCTCCAGACCATAATCCCATAGAAAAATATGTGGAAGGAGCTGAAGGTTCGAGTTACCAAAAGTCAGCCTTGAAACCTTAATGACTTGGAGAGGATCTGCAAAGAGGAGTGGGACAAAATACCTCCTGAGATGTGTGCAAACCTGGTGGCCAACTACAAGAAAGGTCTGACCTCCGATTACCAACAAGGGTTTTGCCACCAAAAATACTTATTCACTCATTAAAATGCATATCAATTTATAACTTTTTTTTAAATGCATTTTCCTGGATGTTTTTGTTGTTATTCTGTCTCTCACTGTTAAAATAAACCTACTATTAAAATTATAGACTGATCATCTTTGTCAATGGGCAAATGTACAATATCAGCAGGGGAACAAATACTGTTTCCCCTCACTGTATGAAGCAAGTATAAATATTGGCCAAAATGTAATGAACAAAAATTACTTAGTTGCTAAATTGTAAAACAATTTTTTCCCCCCAAAATGTTAAAAAAAGTGATGATTAAATTACCACCAAAAGAAAGTTCTTTTTTTTTGTGAAAAAAATAATTATAATAATTTTATTTGGGTACAGTGTAGCATGACCGAGTAATTTATAAAAGGACAAAACTGTGCTATTAAATTGTGTGCAACATGTTACACACTCAACAGATATAAAAATATGACTGAGAAATGGTCATTTAATGTGTACGAGCACTGAAAGCAGAAAAGCTGGTCTGGTCAGGAGGGGGGTGAAAGTGCCCTGTATTGAAGTGGTTAAATAGCTTATCGGGGATCCGCTACTGGATGTTTAAAGAACTGAAGTATAGGTAACTTTCATTAATCTGATTATGCTTCTTTGGCCTTATTTTATCTTGGTAGGTTAAATCCATTCCTGGATTGCAGGTATACCACACCACCAGTAAATCCAATTATTTATTGTTGATTCCCTTCCCAGGCAGGTTAATCTTGGATCCTGTATTCTCCCCTGCAGTTTTACTGATACCTCCTTGGAGCACCCTCCCGATATACGGCCCACTATATTGATTTTATCATATTCATTTTGGGGCAGGGGGGGGGGGTGTCTCAGGAGTGGGGACAGGCACCGGTCAAAAACACCCAAACGGTGCCAAATGTGGCAACGGAGGGGGAAGGAGGAGGTAAATAAGCGGAGCTTCCACTTTTGGGTGGAACTCCGCTTTAAGCTCTGTGCATAGCAAGGTGGAGGAACGTTTAAACTAACTGCATAGGCAACGAGATAGCATAAGCATTCTAAAAATTCTGACGACGTTTGCTGAGGTTTTTTGGCAATATGCAGTCTTCAGAAGTTTTATTTGGCAGTTACAGAGAACCACTGGGGGTAGTAAACTGAAATAAACAGGTGATGCATGGCAATCTTTTACAAAAAAAACAACATAAAACCATTTTATTCTCCAATAGTATGCTTAATTAAAAGAATGGCTTTCCATACATATCCCAAACTGTGTACCTTTGGTTATGAGCTGCAAATAACTTTGACTACCGTCCCACTTAATTTGGCATCTGCATGCAATCAAATCACAGGGTTTTATATTTTTATTTTGGGATGGAAAAAACAGATCAAATTTATCCAATAAACAATGGCAGTACATTGAAAAGAACATGAAAGGGCAATGCAAGACAAAGGCACTGACCAGCATACCAATTAAAAGAACTTGGCAAATGTTTCTTTATTACTGCAAATCAAGAGAATCAAAATAGCAGTTATTGTTTGCTCTACCTGCTCTCTAATATGCTGGAATGAAGACTGTAAATTCAGGATTTGATTGAAGAGAGGGCTTTGGAGGACAGATTTTAATAAACATAGCTTTTCTTCATTTGCTATATCCCCACGTTCCCGAACTTTCGTATGCAGGCGTTCAACTGCTTGCAAGGCACGATGGGTATCTGCATTAACAATAAAAGTTCAACATTTTGAAGACAATAACCAATATCATAGCTATAAATTCTTTAATGTTTATTACATTGATATGTTCTATTGGTCCCATCATAATTCATTATAGATGGTTTAGAACTAACGTGTAACCCCCTTTCTAGCATTTTGGCCTATGAAGCAGCCAGAAAACATTTGTGCGTGGAATAGATTTTTCTTTATCGTACATCACGGGACACAGAGCAGCATAGTAATTACTATGTGGGTTATAGAGCCTACCTTCAGGTGATGGACACTGGCAATCTTCAGACAGGAAGTCCCTCCCTATATAACCCCCTCCCCTAACAGGAGTACCTCAGTTTTTCGCCAGTGTCTAGGTGTTGGTCACGGTTAAGGCCTGGTCCATTGTGGCTAGGTCAGCTACATACCGGATCCGTCCAAACTGCCGCAGTGCCAAAGTGGACGGTACCCGGGCCCCGTTTAGAAGACCGGGGTCTTGCCTATAATGCTTCTCTTTTGAGAGCTGGATCCTGGGTTCCAGAGCATTGATCAATTACAGGGTCAAATGTTGTCTGCTTGCCAGGGTGCTTATATAGGTCCAGGGGAGAGGTGACCTGCTATGGACACCAGTCCCTGAAGGTCAATGACTATGCCCACGGTGAGGGGTGAAGGCTGGGCCTCTTGCTTTTAGCAACACCCTGCAGCGTGGACAGGTAAGTGGAGGGCTGCAGGACGTGGTCTGTTGGCAGTCTCTCCTAAGAAAGGGGATGGTGGGCTAGCCTAGATGTGCTGCTATGCACAGGCAATATTTGCCACTATGTCTGCTGTTGACAGGATGGTTATTTTCCCACACTGTTCCCCTAGCTGGCTAGGGGTTTGTTTGTCGAGGGGGTGCACGTCTATGGAGCATGAGAAGGGCGCTTACAGGTCTAGAGGCCATCATGTGGCGGACTGGAGTAGGCCTGGGTCCCCCGGCAGCGCGTGGTGTCCTCCTGCTTAGCAGCATGGCTTCCCCTGTGCGCGCGCGCCCGCGGCTGGGCGGAGATGCGCGCGTTGGTGCGCGGCGTGCGCGCGGCGGCCTGAGGGGGGGAGGCGGAGCAACGCCAGATAAAGCCTCATTGGTGGAGGACACACAGAGTGCAGGGCTGTGCCTTCAGGAGGGACCCAGGACACTCAGACGTGCACCAGATAAAGCCTCATTGGTGGAGGACACACAGAGTGCAGGGCTGTGCCTTCAGGAGGGACCCAGGACACTCAGACGTGCACCAGTTCAGGGGCTGTGAGCCCAAATCTGGACACACTGCTCAGCCAGAAAAAGAGGCGCTGCAGGAATATTCCCTAATACCTCCTTCCCCCCAGAGGAGACAGACTCTATACTTGGTCAGCAGAGCGGTTGCTGCTTTAAGACAGCTACCTAAATCCCTGAGTCTCCTACCAGTGGCCTGATCACCCCAGAGTGGCTGTGCTATAGGGGTACCTCGGGGTTGTACAGATGGCTCCCAAGGGATCAGGCTCTGCCAAGGGGTCTAAGACGGCAAAGAAGGCTAAAGGATCCCCATCAGGCTCAGAGGATTTGGGTCAGGCCGCGGTCACCCTGCCCTCCCCAGAGAGATCAGTGTTGGGGCTCCAGACCGAGTCATTGGAACCGGCGGGTGCTGTAGCTGGCCCTAATCAGCCACCCCCGGTCTATGTAACTGAGGAGGTTTTGGCTACCACCTTGGGGGGGGTTGGAAAGCAGACTTGCAGCCTTGATTGCTGCCTCCCTACCAGGGAAGAAACGCAATAGATCGCCTTCTCCTGCAGTGCAGGCTCCAGGCTTAGATCTCTCCTCAGACGAGTCTGAGTTTTCAGGATTCCAGGTAGAGGACCTGGAAGAAGGGGAATCTGAGGAATCCACCATTGAGGAACCCTTCTCGGCTTCTCAGGCAGAAAAGCTGTGGGTCCATTCTCCAACAGAGATGGTTCGGTCTGCCTTCAAATTACCTACACCGGTGCCTCCGGTTGGTACGGTAGGTTCCTTAGGGTCCTTGAAGGCTCCTCAGGTTTCTATATGTTTTCCGGTCCATCCCCTCCTTGCAGATGTAATGTATAAAGAGTGGGGTAAGCCGGATAGAATCTTTGTACCCCCTAGGAGGTTCGCGGTACTTTATCCCATGGAGGGAGAATTTGAGAAGAAGTGGGCAGTCCCGGTGGTGGATGCAGCTATTTCATGTGTTAATAAGACACTAACCTGCCCTGTCGACAATGTCCAAATGTTCAAGGACCCGGTCGATAAGCGGTTGGAAACCTTGTTGAAGGCCTCCTTTGCCACCGCTGGGGCAGTGGTCCAGCCGGCTGTGGCTGCCATTGGGGTATGCCAGGCTCTTAAGGACCAAACTAAGCAGGTCCTAAGGGACCTCCCAGCCCAACAGGCACAAGATTTGGCAGATTTGCCAAGGGCACTCTGTTTTGCGATCGACGCGATTAAAGATTCGATCCAGCAGGCCTCCCGCCTCTCTATGTCCCTAGTTCATATGCGAAGACTTCTCTGGCTAAAGAATTGGGCAGCCGAGACTCCGTGTAAAAGACTTCTCACGGGGTTCCCCTTCCATGGGGAGAGGCTGTTCGGGGAAGACCTGGATGCATATATCCAGAAGATATCCAGCGGAAAGAGCACGTTGTTGCCAATAAAAAAGAGATTTAGAGGGCCCTCATTTAAGCGCCCTGCCTCTCCCGCGCCAGTATCTTCCAGCTCTAGGCAGTATCGACGGCCGGCAGGTCGGCCTGCCGGGGAGAGCAAGTCCCGGGGTCAGTTTACAGCAAACAAAAGACCCTGGACCCGCAAAGCGGGGAAACCCGCCCCTAAAGCGTCTCTCTGAAGGGGCGCCCCCATCCTCACGGGTGGGGGGAAGGCTCCAGCACTTCGCAAGGATCTGGGAAGCAAGGATCTCCGACAGATGGGTCCGCTCCACAGTCACTTCAGGATATCGGCTGGAGTTCCAACAATTTCCCCCACCCCGGTTCCGCAGGTCTTGCGTACCAAGCGACCCAAGGAAGGCGGCGGCGCTCTTGGCATCCTTAGACCGCCTCCTGGATCAGGGGGTGATTGTCAAGGTGCCAAGTCAGGAGAGAGGGATGGGATTTTATTCCAATCTCTTTATTATCCCAAAGCCAAACGGCGATGTAAGGCCTATCCTGGATTTGAAGGGCCTAAACAAGTACCTGTCGGTCCAGTCGTTTCGAATGGAGTCCATCCGTTCAGTTGCCGCTGTCCTCCATGGAGGAGAGTTTCTAGCATCCATAGACATAAAGGACGCGTATTTGCATGTCCCTATATTTTCCGGCCACCACAAATTCCTGCGGTTCATCGTAGGTCAGCGCCATTTTCAGTTCGTGGCCCTCCCTTTTGGGTTGGCCACGGCTCCCAGGGTATTTACAAAAATCCTGGCCCCACTACTCGCAGATCTAAGAACCCGGGGGATTCTGGTTCTGGCCTATTTGGACGATCTCCTCTTGATAGACCAGTCTGCCCCCAGCCTAAGGCGGTCGGTTCAGACTACAGTTCGGTATCTAGAGACCTTTGGTTGGGTCATAAACAGGGACAAATCTGCCCTGCAGCCAACCAGGATCCTAGAGTACCTAGGTATGCGTCTCGATACGAATCGACAAAAGATATTTTTGCCACAGTCAAAGATTCTCGCCTTGAGGACATTAATTCTGTTGATTCTAAGAAAAAGGAAGCCATCCCTGCGACTCTGCATGCAGCTGTTGGGGAAGATGGTGTCAACTTTCGAAGCGCCCAGATTCACTCCAGGAAATTGCAGTGGATCATCCTATCAAGGTGAAACAAACAGGTTCAAGCCTTGGATCTACCCATTTTTCTCTCCCCGGTAGTCCGGGAGAGTTTCAGTTGGTGGTTGACTCCCAGGAACCTTCAGAAGGGGAAACCCTTCAACCCAGGGCTGTGGCAAATAGTCACGACAGACGCCAGCCGGACAGGTTGGGGTGCAGTCCTGGAGAACCTATCCCAGCAGGGGAGGTGGTCAGCCACGGAACAACACCTGCCCATCAACATCTTGGAGATGCGGGCAGTCCGGTTTGCCCTGAAGGCTTGGACATCCAGGCTAGTGGGGACGGCTGTCAGAATACAATCGGACAATGCTACGACGGTAGCATATATAAACCACCAAGGAGGTACAAGGAGTCGAGCAGCTCAGAGGGAGACAGATCAGATTTTTGCATGGGCAGAGACCCACATACAGTGTCTCTCAGCGGTATTCATTCCGGGAATACAAAATTGGCGAGCAGACTATCTCAGCAGGAGACAGTTGTTGCCAGGGGAATGGGCTCTCCATCCCCAGGTTTTTCGAAACATCTGTCAGAGATGGGGGGACACCAGAAGTGGACTTAATGGCGTCAAGGTTAAATACAAAACTACCCAGATTCGTATTCCAGAACGAGGGACCCACGGGCCTGTGGCACGGACGCCCTGGTTTGTCCATGGCACCAGTATTCACTGATGTATGCCTTCCCGCCACTTCAGCTGCTTCCCCGACTCCTCCGTCGGATCAGGGCAGAGGGCAAGACCTTAATCCTAGTGGCTCCAGCGTGGCCCCGGAGGTCCTGGTACTCCCTAATTGTGAGAATGTCAATCGGAGACCCCTGGCCGCTGCCACTCCGGCCAGACCTACTATCGCAGGGACCAATATACCACCCTGCCTCACAGTCGCTGGGTTTAACGGCTTGGCGGCTGAGGCCTACGTCCTAAGGAAAAGGGGGCTCTCGAGATCTGTGCTTTCCACTATAATCAATGCGAGGAAACCAGTTTCAAGGCGTATATACTACAGGGTGTGGAGAAACTATGTGTCGTGGTGTGAGACCAAGAGGTGGCACCCCTGTTGGTTTGTAGTCGGTAGGATCTTGGAATTCCTGCAACACGGAGTTGAGAAGGGACTGGCTGTCGGCACTATTAAGGGACAGGTGTCGGCCTTGTCAGTTCTATTTCAGAGGCCATTAGCCACGCACTCATTGGTCAAGACTTTTTTACAGGGGGTTCTGCGAATTAACCCCCCAGTCAAGCTCCCGGCTTGTCCCTGGGACTTAAATTTGGTTCTCTCGGCCCTACAGAGGCGCCCCTTCGAGCCCCTAGGTCATATCCCGTTGGTGTTGCTGTCAAGGAAGTTGGTATTCTTGGTGGCCATGACCTCGGCCAGAAGGGTCTCGGAGCTGGCGGCCCTTTCTTGCAAGGAGCCGTACCTGATAGTTCATGAGGACAGAGTCATCTTGCGACCCTTGCCCACCTTTTTGCCTAAAAGGGTCTCAGCATTCCATTTGAACAAGGACTTGGTCCTCCCGTCATTTTTTCCCAATCCAGGGTCCAAAGAGGAAAGGTTGTTACATTCCTTAGACGTGGTAAGGGCTATTAAGGCCTATTTACAGGCCACAGCCCTTATCAGGAAAACGGCATGCGCTGTTTGTTCTGCGGAGGGGCCCAGAGTAGGGTAGGCGGCTCAAAAGCCACACTAGCCAGGTGGATCCGCCAGATAATCTCACAGGCCTATGGCCTGAGGGGTAGGGACCCCCCGGCCTCTGTCAAGGCTCACTAACCAGGGCCTTAGGGACTTCTTGGGCAGTCCAGCATAGGTTTCATGGACCAGGTCTGCAGAGCAGCAAAACTGGTCGTCGGTTCACACGTTCACAAGGTTTTATCAGGTGGGTCGTGAGTGTGGAGGCGCGAGGACCTGGCCTTTGGCCAAGCGGTGTTAAGAGCCGCCTCTAGTTTCTTGCGCCCTGGTGGCATCTTTTGGTCCTTCCTGTTAGGTCTCCCTCCCCTCAGTTGGCATTGCTTCTGGACATCCCACATAGTAATTACTATGCTGCTCTGTGTCCCGTGATGTACGATAAAGAAAAGAGGATTTTTATACACACTTACCTGTAAAATCCTTTTCTTGGAGTACATCAGGGACACAGAGCTCCCACCCCTCTTGTTGGGGGAATTTATGGGACAAATTATTGCTTGCTTACTCAAACCTGAGGTACTCTCTGTTAGGGGAGGGGGTTATATAGGGAGGGGACTTCCTGTCTGAAGATTGCCAGTGTCCATCACCTGAAGGTAGGCTCTATAACCCACATAGTAATTACTATGCTGCTCTGTGTCCCGTGATGTACTCCAAGAAAAGGATTTTACAGGTAAGCTGTTTATAAAAATCCTCTTTTTTTAGTGACTCGCTTTATTTGTAAAGGTAAGTCACAGGTTACAAAGGAAAAAAAAGTAGTAACAATCAGTTTACATACAGGAATGTGCTTCTTCCAAGATTGCCAACCATACAGTGTTAAGAGATCAACATTCAATGGCTTACCTGTAAGAAGAGAAGTGATATAAAGGGAGTATCATATATTGGGACTTCTGTCATCTATCTATATTTACATTTATATCAGGGAGGCACCAAATGTTTTTTTTGCGTAACCGATACCGAAAATGAAAAATACAAGATTCCGAAAACCAAAACCTATACCGAAACAGCACCGATACCGAAAGTGACTTTTTTAGAAATACTTTTATACAGTAGATGGCCAGAGACTGGGGACGTGGTACAGGAGATGGCCAGAGACTGCGGACGTGGTACAGGAGATGGCCAGAGACTGCAGACGTGGTACAGGAGATGGCCAGAGACTGCAGACGTGGTACAGGAGATGGTCAAAGGACGCAGACGTGGTTTACAGGAGATGGTCAAAGACTGCAGACGTGGTACAGGGAGATGGTCAAAGACTGCAGACGTGGTACAGGAGATGGTCAAAGACTGCAGACGTGGTACAGGAGATGGTCAAAGACTGCAGACGTGGTACAGGGAGATGGTCAAAGACTGCAGGTGGTACAGGAGATGGTTCAAAGACTGCAGACGTGGTACAGGAGATGGTCAAAGACTGCAGACGTGGTACAGGAGATGGTCAAAGACTGCAGACGTGGTACAGGAGATGGTCAAAGACTGCAGACGTGGTACAGGAGATGGTCAAAGACTGCAGACGTGGTACAGGAGATGGTCAAAGACTGCAGACGTGGTACAGGAGGATGGTCAAGACTGCAGAGTGGTACAGGAGATGGTCAAAGTGCAGACGTGGTACAGGAGATGGTCAAAGACTGCAGACGTGGTACAGGAGATGGTCAAAGACTGCAGACGTGGTACAGGAGATGGTCAAAGACTGCGGACGTGGTACAGGAGATGGCCAGAGACTGCGGACGTGGTACAGGAGATGGCCAGAGACTGCGGACGTGGTACAGGAGATGGCCAGAGACTGCAGACGTGGTACAGGAGATGGCCAGAGACTGCAGACGTGGTACAGGAGATGGCCAAAGACTGCAGACGTGGTACAGGAGATGGTCAAAGACTGCAGACGTGGTACAGGAGATGAGTCAAAGACTGCAGACGTGTACAGGAGATGGTCAAAGACTGCAGACGTGGTACAGGAGATGGTCAAAGACTGCAGACGTGGTACAGGAGATGGTCAAAGACTGCAGACGTGGTACAGGAGATGGTCAAAGACTGCAGACGTGGTACAGGAGATGGTCAAAGACTGCAGAGTGGTACAGGAGATGGTCAAAGACTGCAGACGTGGTACAGGAGATGGTCAAAGACTGCAGACGTGGTACAGGAGATGGTCAAAGACTGCAGACGTGGTACAGGAGATGGTCAAAGACTGCAGACGTGGTACAGGAGATGGTCAAAGACTGCAGACGTGGTACAGGAGATGGTCAAAGGACTGCAGACGTGGTACAGGAGATGGTCAAAGACTGCAGACGTGGTACAGGAGATGGTCAAAGACTGCAGGTGGTACAGGAGATGGTCAAAGACTGCAGACGTGGTACAGGAGATGGTCAAAGACTGCAGACGTGGTACAGGAGATGGTCAAAGACTGCAGACGTTGGTACAGGAGATGGTCAAAGACTTGCAGACGTGGTACAGGAGATGGTCAAAGACTGCAGACGTGGTACAGGAGATGGTCAAAGACTGCAGACGTGGTACAGGAGATGGTCAAAGACTGCAGACGTGGTACAGGAGATGGTCCTAGATGCAGACGTGTGGTACAGGAGATGGTCAAAGACTGCAGACGTGGTACAGGAGATGGTCAAAGACTGCAGACGTGGTACAGGAGATGGTCAAGACTGCAGACGTGGTACAGGAGATGGTCAAAGACTGCAGACGTGGTACAGGAGATGGTCAAAGACTGCAGACGTGGTACAGGAGATGGTCAAAGACTGCAGACGTGGTACAGGAGATGGTCAAAGACTGCAGATGTGGTACAGGAGATGGTCAAAGACTGCAGACGTGGTACAGGAGATGGTCAAAGACTGCAGACGTGGTACAGGAGATGGTCAAAGACTGAGACGTGGTACAGGAGATGGTCAAAGACTGCAGACGTGGTACAGAGAGATGGTCAAAGAGCAGAGTGGTACAGGAGATGGTCAAAGACTGCAGACGTGGTACAGGAGATGGTCAAAGACTGCAGACGTGGTACAGGAGATGGTCAAAGACTGCAGACGTTGGTACCGGAGATGGTCAACGACTGCAGACGTGGTACAGGAGATGGTCAAAGACTGCAGACGTGGTACAGGAGATGGTCAAAGACTGCAGACGTGGTACAGGAGATGGTCAAAGACTCGCAGGTGGTACAGGCGATGGTCAAAGACTGCAGACGTGGTACAGGAGATGGTCAAAGATGCAGACGTGGTACGAGATGGTCAAAGACTGCAGACGTGGTACAGGAGATGGTCAAAGACTGCAGACGTGGTACGGTGATGGTCAAGACTGCAGACGTGGTACAGGAGATGGTCAAAGACTGCAGAGTGGTACAGGAGATGGTCAAAGACTGCAGAGACGTGGTACAGGAGTGGTCAAAGACTGCAGACGTTGGTACAGGAGATGGTAAAGACTGCAGACGTGGTACAGGAGATGGTCAAAGACTGCAGACGTGGTACAGGAGATGGTCAAAGACTGCAGACGTGGTACGGGGAATGTCAAAGACTGCAGACGTGGTACAGGAGATGGTCAAAGACTGCAGACGTGGTACAGGAGATGGTCAAAGACTGCAGACGTGGTACAGGAGATGGTCAAAGACTGGGCAGACGGGTAAGGAGATGGTCATCAAGACTGCAGAGTGGTACAGGAGATGGTAAAGACTGCAGACGTGGTACAGGAGATGGTCAAAGACTGCAGACGTGGTAAGGAGATGGTCAAAGACTGCAGACGTGGTACAGGAGAGGGGTCAAAGACTGCAGACGTGGTACAGGAGATGGTCAAGACTGCAGAGTGGTACAGGAGATGGTCAAAGACTGCGACGTGGTACAGGAGATGGTCAAAGACTGCAGACGTGGTACAGGAGATGGTCAAAGACTGCAGACGTGGTAAGGAGATGGTCAAAGACTGCAGACGTGGTACAGGAGATGGTCAAAGACTGCAGACGTGGTACAGGAGATGGTCAAAGACTGCAGACGTGGTCCAGGAGATGGTCAAAGACTGCAGACGTGGTACAGGAGATGGTCAAAGACTGCAGACGTGGTACAGGAGATGGTCAAAGACTGCAGACGTGGTACAGGAGATGGTCAAAGACTGCAGACGTGGTACAGGAGATGGTCAAAGACTGCAGACGTGGTACAGGAGATGGTCAAAGACTGCAGGTGGTACAGGAGATGGTCAAAGACTGCAGAACGTGGTACAGGAGATGGTCAAAGACTGCAGACGTGGTACAGGAGATGGTCAAAGACTGCAGACGTGGTACAGGAGATGGTCAGAGACTGCAGACGTGGTACAGGAGATGGTCAGAGACTGCAGACGTGGTACAGGAGATGGTCAGAGACTGCAGACGTGGTACAGGAGATGGTCAGAGACTGCAGACATGGTACAGGAGATGGTCAGAGACTGCAGACATGGTACAGGAGATGGTCAGAGACTGCAGACATGGTACAGGAGATGGTCAGAGACTGCAGACATGGTACAGGAGATGGTCAGAGACTGCAGACATGGTACAGGAGATGGTAAGAGACTGCAGACATGGTACAGGAGATAGGTGTAGCCTCACCAGGTTGCTTTCAATGCAGCCTAACAGTGCCTAGCAGCCTGCAAGTGCCTGTCATTTGCAGCCTGCCTTAGTATGTCAGTAATAGGGACAGAGTAGTCCTCTGCTCTCTCTCCCTGACAAGGCGGCTTAAAGTGCTCTATGGAGGAAAGCCGTCAACACACACACACACACACAACACACACACAGCGTTAAGGAGCAGCTTCTCGGTATGATCAGCGTGAGGAGCATTAACAGTGTGCAGCGCCGCTGGGGTTAGGAGTGCAGGACTTTTTGCTTGATATGCGGTTAGGAACAGTGAGCCCGCTCTAACAGCATGTCAAACAACAAGTCCTGCACTCTTAAGCCCCACGGCGCTGCACACTTATAATGCTCCTCCCGCTGATCATAACCGAGAAGCTGCTTCTTAACGTGGTGTGTGTGTGTATATGCTGACAGCTTTCCTCCATAGAGCACTTTCAGCCGCCTTGTCAAGGAGGGAGGAGAGCAGAGGACTGGGACGCTCCAGAACACCACCACTGGGCGGCACCAGGGGCGAGATTTCTCTTTCGGCAAATTGCCAAAAGAGGCCATTTTCGGCGGCCGAAATTTCAGTGCATCACTATATGATATATATAGTTATATTAGAATAGATTAACAAAAGTACATTAAAGTGGATGTAAACCCTCACATATATAGAACAGCCTCAGATGATACACAGAGATAAAACAAAACTCCCTACATAAGTATTACATGTATATCTGCTGTCTTCAGCTCCCTACATTCTTTAAAAAGTCATCATGTTCCTCCTCTGGTGCCCTGTAAAAGATCCCATCGCTGACATCGGACATGACACCTCTAGCACACATTTTTCATAACCCCAAATTCCCACCGGGCATGAATATGAAAGCCTTTAGCTGGTGGTTGGATAAAGGACTATATCACATTGGACACTACTTTACTTCCCGGGGTTCGCTCTCACTTAGCTTCTGTAAGAGCCAGCTGGATATGCCTGAATCTGAACAATTTCGATGTTTACAACTCTCCCACTTCCTGAATGCGCAATGGCGTAACAAACCATTACCCCCAACTGTGACAGTCTAGAAACAATGGTGTGACCAGGCCACAGAGCAGAGGCAGAGTACAGGTAATACAAACACTGAAAGTAAAAGGACTCTAATAATACTTACCAATAGTTTCCAGCATAGTTCTCATAAGTACGATTACCTGCAAAAAAAAAAAAAAAACTCAGTATGTACAAAAAGTTTATCGTTTGACTTTGGCGTTAAGACTCGTCATCCCTTTGTCATATTTAAGCCTCTGCTGCCAAAAGGGCATAGAGCAGGGGTCTTGAATTAAAATTCAAGGAGGTCCGGTCACTAAAATTTTCTTTGGGCCGAGGTCCGAATCTCAAATCCTCATTTTTCCCCATCACAGTGCTTCCTTACATCACATGTCCCCATTACAGTGCCGCTTTACATCAGGGGTCCTCATCACAGCACTAATTTACATCAGGTGTCCCCATCACAGCCCCCCTTTTACATCAGGTGCCCCCACAGCCGCACACCCTTTACATCAGGTGCCCCCATCACTGCCCCTTTACATCAGTGCCCCCATCAAGCCCCCTTTACATCAGGTGTCCCCATCACAGACCTCCTTTATCAGGTGTCCCATCACAGACCCCCTTTACATCAGGTGTCCCATCACAGACCCCCTTTACATCAGGTGTCCCCATCACAGACCCCTTTACATCAGGTGTCCCATCACAGACCCCCTTTACATCAGGTGTCCCCATCACAGACCCCTTTAATCAGGTGTCCCCATCACAGACCCCCTTTACATCAGGTGTCCAATCATAGTGCCCCTTTACATCAGTGTCCCCATCACAGTGCTCTTTTAAATCAGGTGTCCCCATCACAGTGCCCTTTACACAGTGTGATCCCATCACATCGCCCCTTTACATCAGGTGTTCCATCACAGTGTCCTTAACATAAAATGTGCTCATCATTGTGCCCTTAACATAAAATAAGGGGTCACACTGATGGGCACATTTTATGTTAAGGTGCATCCTGATGGGCACATTTTATGTTAAGGGCACTCTGATGGGCACAACAAAACGTGATCCTTAATCCCTTTGGGCACATTTTTATGTTATTAAGGGACTCTGATGGGCAAATTTTATGTTAAGGGACACTGTGATGGGCACAACAAAACTTTTATGTTAAGGGGCACGCTGATGGGTATATTTTTTATGTATATGCTGATGGGCATATTTTTATGTTAAGGGGCACTCTGATGGGCTCAACAAAATGTGTCATCAGTGTGCCTCTTTAAAAAATATGCACATCAGTGCGCACATTAAAAATTTACCCATCAGCATGCCCCTTGACATAAAAGTTTGTTGTGCCCATCAGAGTGCCCCTTAAATAAAATGTGCCCATCAGAGTGCCCTAACATAAAAATATGCCCTCAGCGTACACATAAAAAATCCATACCCATCAGCGTGGCCCTTAACATAAAAAATGTTGGTGTGCCATCAGAGTGCCTTAAAATAAAATGTGCCCATCATGAGTGCCCCTTAAAATATAATGTGCCCATCAGAGTGCCCTTAACATAAAATATGCCCATCAGCGTACACATTTAAAAATATACCCATCAGCGTGCCCCTTAACATAAAAGTTTTGTTGTGCCCATCAGAGTGGCTTTTTAACATAAAATTTTAAGGGCACTCTGATGGGCACAACAAAATTTTATGTTAAGGGGCACATGATGGGATATTTTTAATGTGTACGCTGATGGGCATATTTTATGTTAAGGGCCACTCTGATGGGCGCAACAAATGTGTCCATCAGTGTGCCTCTTAAAAAAAATATGCTCATCAGTGCGGCACATTAAAAATATACCCATCCAGCGTGCCCCTTAACATAAAATGCACCCATCAGAGTGCCCCTTAACATAAAAAAGTGCTCATCAGCGTCCCGTCAACATATGCCACATACCTAGAATGCGGGTAAAGAAAAACCGGGAGCGGGAACATGTTGCAGGGGGCGGGACGCGCACGGGACGTCGTCGTCTCTAGGAGAGCCAGGAGTGGACCGAAACAGATAGGCAGTCTCACGGGAATCAGGAGCAAACAGGGGGCGGGGCACTCAAGTGAGGTGGCAGACAGGCGTGGTCTACTCGCAACGTTATCAGACAGGGAGTGGACCACGAGCTGCAAGGGGGGGCGGGTGAAGGAACGTGACGTCACGCCCTATCGCCGCCGTACACGCTTGTTTACTTCCAGGACCTGCGGTGAGGAGCAGGGGGCGGGGCACACTGCAGCGTCACTGGTTGCTGGGGAAACCCGCGATCCCAGCAAACCAGCGGTGCAATTGTCTAAATACTGGCGGTCGGGCAGAAGTGTCAGCGGGCGGACTCGGACCGCGGGCCGCCATTTAGTGACGGCTGGCATAGAATTATTAACGGGTGAAACACATTACATTTATGGTTACACTAAACAGTGTTAGTATTAAGCCTACAAATGCATATGGACGCTGCTAATTTTGGTCCCGGTATCAATGATTACATAATGTTAAAAAGTATCTCCAGGTTGTTGTTTTTTTCTCTTCATAGGATGAGATAGACCTCCTGTCAAATGTTTACTGCTGTGTTCATATTGGGGAGAGTCATCCTGTTTTTACAGAAAGAAAATATGATGGGAAATCCCAGAACAAAAATGTATGGGGACACACGTTTAAGAGATTTAGCCCATCTTCCTTGTGTGTCTCTGGAATAGGAAGTGAATGGAAATTTACCCAAATCATAGAGCACAAAAAAATTTTTTTTTTTATATATATATATATATATATAATATATATATATATATATATATTTTATATATTATATATATATATATATATAATCAGGGCTCAAAATTTCAAGCCCTAAGCTACTAGCCAGGCCTCAAGAGTTACTTGCCACCAGTTGCCCCACCTAACAGCCCATTCATACACTGCCCTGTGCCTAATTACGCCCCTAAACATGCCCTTGTAGATTATCTCATGGAATGACACTGTTAAATGTTTAATGCAGAATCAAGTTACACAATTAAATACCACCAACAACTTTAACAAAATGGGACAGGGCACTGGGGGCAGACCAGAGGGACAGGGCACTGGGGGCAGACCAGAGGGACAGGGCACTGGGGGCAGACCAGAGGGACAGGGCACTGGGGGCAGACCAGAGGGACAGGGCACTGGGGGCAGGAGCCTGTGTGTGGCTCCAAGCTTCCATGTCCCCACTTCCCCCTTTTATTCAGGCTGGCAGTGAGGAGAGGAGCCGAGATCCACACAACTGCACAGCCATTGACACCATAGCTCAGACGCACACTGACACCACACAGCACACATTGAGACCAGTCTGTTCACAGTGCTCAGGCTGAACTGCTGGACACTTACTTGCACAAACTGGAAGGCTGACGCTCTCATGTCAGGGCAACTTTCAGTGAGCGCTGCACTGCCTACATGGGACACCCGGAGTGGTCATTTTTGCAATCCTCCACCTCACTCATTACTTCCTGCTCTCCAGCTACATTGGTCGGGGGGGGGGGGGGGCAGGCTCAGAGAGGTCATACTGATAGGTCCCATGGCTTAATGAGAATTGTAAGGAGACCACCTGTGTACTGCTCTGCCTGTGCGCGGCTCACCAGACTACTTTTCCCGAGCATGCACATTTCCTCTTCAGGCCACCAATCGCAATCGGGCCTCCAAGTGTAGGCACAGATTGGAGGGAGATTGGTCATGCATCCCTGTCATCACTCGCCCCCAGATGAAATCCACTCGCCAAATGCTAGTAGGCGAGTGGAAATTTTGAGGGCTGTGTGTATATATATATATATAAATACCTACTCAATACAAAAATATAAAAAACACACACATGTCAAAACATTCTAAATAGTAGCGAATAATAGAAGCCGACTCCGGGCGCCCAGTTGCAATTGCGACAAGAATTAGCGACCTTGTGCCCGGGAAAGGAAGCCTAAGCTTGCAAAAGGCCACAATTACCGGCTGGCACGGCCCGATGCGATCATGAAAAAAACATTTTTCAAACTTAATTTTCAAAAATGAGGTTGCGTACACACCATCATTTTTGGAAAATGATGAACAAAACGACGGCACTCTAAAGGGGAAGTTCTATTTGCCTTGAGGCTACTTTTAGCTGGTTACTTGTTAGTAAAAAAGACAATTCCTGCTTTTTAGTCTGTTACAGCGTGATGAATGTGCTTACTCCATTATGAATGGTAGTTTTACCTCCTGTCTCCTAACTTGCTTCTGGGCATGTGCGGGTTTAAAACGTAATTTTTTACGTCGTTTTGCCCACACATGATCATTTTTTATCACACAAAAAAAAGACATTTTTAAAAATGCATGTTCGAATTTTTTTTTTGGTCGTTTTTCAGAAGACATAAAATTACATTTTGCCCACACACCATCATTTTAAATGACATTTTTAAAAATGTCATTTTTTTTTCATGACAAAAAGTGATCGTGTGTACGCAACCTCATTTTTGAAAATGAAGTTTGAAAAATGTTTTTTTCATGATCGCATCGGGCCATGCCAGCCGGTAATTGTGGCCTTTTGCAGGCTTAGGCTTCCTTTCCCGGGCACAAGGTCGCTAATTCTTGTCGCAATTGCAACTGGGCGCCCGGAGTCGGCTTCTATTATTCGCTACTATTTAGAATGTTTTGACATGTGTGTGTTTTTTATTTTTTTGTATTGTACATCAGTCAGAAGATGGAAACGGAAATAAATGCATGTAATGGGGGTGGGAGGCTCATACAATACACATTACAAAAATGACCGCACAACTCAACTTTAGATTTACTAAAGCTATTTAGTATGAGGACCTACCTAAACTATCCAATCAATTTGTATCAGATCAGCCAGGCCCTTTTACAAAATACTTGTTGGTAGAGCTAAAGGAGATTGTTCAATCAAATTGTAACATGTGGATAGCCATGAAGAGACCAATCTGCCAGATATACCTGCCTAACTGGCCATTATATGAAATACTGCAGTGTAAGGATTTATTCACCGAGATTCGATCAATTTTATATCATACTAATCTAAAAAGTATCTGATAAGGGTCAGCATCACATCTCCAGTAGAAACAGCAGAATTTCAAATAAATATGATCTCAAATTTTTAACACAAAAGCAAACAAAACATAAGTGGAACAAGTCAACACTAAAGCAACACATTCATGTTGAGGGGCGGTTCACACCATAAAAAAACGCAGTCAGGATGTGTTCCAGATGCTTTTCTGAATGCGCATTTTTGATGCACTCCAGTGCATTTTTGATGCGTTTTGATGCAGTCCAGTGCATTTTTTCACCTCTTTTTCTTAAAGTGGTTGTAAAGGCAGAAGGTTTTTTTAGGTTATTGCATTCTGTGCATTAAGATAACAAAGCCTTCTGTGTGCGGCAGCCCCCCTAATAATTACCCGAGGTCCCTCTCTGTTCAGCGATGTCCACAAATGTCTCAGCAGTCTGAGATTCTCCCTCTTGATTGGCTGAGTCACAGCGGCGGTACCATTGGCTTCTGATGCGGTCAATCTAAGTCAGCTAGTCATTCAGGGGAGAGAAGGGGCCAGGTCGGGGCTCTGTGTCTGAATTGACACAGGGAGCTGCAGCTCGGGTGCCCCCAAAGCAAGCTGCTTGCTGTGGGGTCACTCCACAGGAAGCAGGGGCCAGGATCACAAAAGAGGGACCCGAAAAGAGGAGGATGCAGGCTTCTCTGTGTAAAACCACTGCAACAGAGCAGGCAAGTATAACATGTCTCTTATCTTTATAGGGAAAAAACAAACAAACAGTCTTTACAACCACTGGTACCTTAAAGGGGTAATTCCCCCAAAAACCTTTTTTTAACATTTATTCAGGCTCGTTATGTCAAGGGGAATCATTTTTTTTTTTTTTAGAAATGAAGCCGTACTTACCGTTTTACAGATGCATCGTCTCCGTCGCTTCCGGGTATGATCGTCTGGTCTGGGCGTGCCTATTTGATTGACAGGCTTCCGACGGTCGCATACATCGCGTCACGAGTAGCCGAAAGAAGCCGAGCGACGGTGCGGCTCTATACTGCGCCTGCGCACCGTCGTTCGGCTACTTTCGGAAAATCGTGACGCGATGTATGCGACCGTCGGAAGCCTGTCAATCAAATAGGCACGCCTATAGTCGGAGCCCATGCCTGGAAGCGTCGGAGACGATGCATCTGTAAAACGGTAAGTACAGCTTCATTTCTAAAAAAAAAAAAAACTGGATTCCCCTTGACATAACGAGCCTGAATAAATGTTAAAAAAAAGGTTTTTGGGGGAACTACCCCTTTAAATAAGGACATGTGCATTCCAGTGCGTTTTTGATGCATTTAAACAGCGTTCTAGTACAGTCCAGTGCAGGAAAATGCAGCATGTTCTACTTTTTTTTCTGGAACTGTGAACTATGCCATTGAAAACCATATAAAACTCAGGCCGCGTACACACGGCAGAGAACATCGACGGGCAGAACACATCGTTCCGCCCGTCGAGGTTCTCTGCCGGCCGTCGAAATCGGCGACCCGCCCGTCGGGAATGGCAACCAGCCATTCATCCAGGCGGGCCGTCGAGCAAATAGAGAGCGTGCTCTCTATTTCTGCTCGACGGGATTCCCGACGGGATGCTCGCCGAGAGCGTACACACGGCCGAGGTCCTCGCTGGAATGCAGCTTCCAGCGAGGTTCTCGCTGGTTTCCAGCGAGAACCTCGGTCGTGTGTACGCCGCCTTACTTTTCATGCATTTTTGATGCAGAATAAAAACACACTGGACTGCATGTGGTGTGAACTGGCCCTTAGATTGTTGATGCCAGTAAATTTAGAGGTTTTAGTATAATAGGGTGAAACTTCTACTTTAAGCCTAGTGAACAGAAACAGAAAATTGGATGAAAAATACCACTTTCAAAGCTGATCAAGACAGTTCATGCGAAATTACCCAAAGGGACTCAACACAAAAAAAGTTCTTAATGATACCAGCAATTTTCATTTAATCAGTACAGTATTCGTCCGAAAAAAAAGACGACGACCAAGACCACCCATGCTCTGATACAAAATAATACATTACAATACAACACATCACTTCCAAAGTTGTAAACTTAGTAACCTCTTTATCTTCGATAGAAGACTAGCATGTAAAGAAAAAAATTGGTTCGATATTCTCATCGTGTGTTCGAGGCTTAAAAGGGGTTGTAAAGGTTCGTGTTTTTTCACTTTAATTTATTGTTTGTTTCTTATACAAGGCGCTAGGGTTGTCCCGATACCGATACTAGTATCGGTATCGACACCGAGTATTTGCGGGAGTACTTGTACTCCCGCAAATACCCCCGATACTGAAATAGAATACTTCCCCCCCCATATTGCAGCGATGCGTCCCTCATACCTTTTTAGATATGCTGACGCCGCCCCTCTCTGCCGCATACCGCCGTATCCCCCTGCACAATCGCATAGCTTACATTACAAGCATTCATTCTGAATACTTGTAAATGGCCGTGTATTGACACTCCCCTTCTCCGGATTGGAGGGATCCCTTCAATCCCGAGCAAGGGGGAGTGTCTATGCACGAATCCGCGTATAGACACTCCCCCCTTGTGTGGGATTGGACGGATCCCTCCATTCGGAGAAGGGGAGTTTTAATACACGGAGCGCGGCCATTTACAAGTTTTTAGAATGAAAGCTTGTAATGCGCTACGCGATTGTGCAGGGGATACGGCGGTATGCGGCAGAGGCAGCATCAGCATATCTAAAAGGTATGAGGGACGCATGGCTGCATATGGGGGACATACATGGCTGCATATGTGGGGGACATACATGGCTGCATATGTGGGGGACATACATGGCTGCATATGTGGGGGACATACATGGCTGCATATGTGGGGGACATACATGGCTGCATATGTGGGGGACATACATGGCTGCATATGTGGGGGACATACATGGCTGCATATGTGGGGGACATACATGGCTGCATATGTGGGGGACATACATGGCTGCATATGTGGGGGGACATACATGGCTGAATATGTGGGGGGACATACATGGCTGCATATGTGGGGGGACATACATGGCTGCATATGTGGGGGACATGACATGGCTGCAATATGTGGGGGACATGGCTGCATTTGTGGGGGGACATGGCTGCATTTAGGGACACATTTAAAAAAAGTATCGGTATTCGGTATCGGCGACTACTTGAAAAAAAGTATCCGTACTTATACTCGGTCCTAAAAAAGTGGTATCGGGACAACCCTACAAGGTGCATAGTTCACAAAACATGTTTGCATCAATGCGCCTGCTTCCCGTCCAATCACGTTACCAAAAACATGCCAAGAGAACAAACTTTAAAAACAACATAAAATCGAGTGGCGGTTACAATAAATATATAGACATTCTAAAACTCGGTACTGCATGTATGCATAATAAAAACGTTAAAAACTGCATAAAAACAACAAAATAGGAAGGGAGGGGAAAGGAAGGAAAGGGAGAAAAGGGAAGGGGAAAAGGTAGAGAAAGATATCTCACCCCAAACCACTAAAGGCCCTAGTAAACAACAGGGTCTTCAGATCTTTTCTGAATACCTGGTACTTCTCCTGTTGTTGCAGGTGGCATGGAAGCAGATTCCATAACTGGGCAGCTTGAACTGAGAAAGCTCTGCCCCCCCATTTTTTCAGCCTATAAGGCCGAACCACCAATCTAGTTTGTGACGTGGCCCGTAAGGTTCTCGTCACAAACTGTCGCCGCAATTTCTTGCGGATATAACATGGGCCTAGATTATTAAAGGCTTTGTAAGCAATACAAAGAACCTTAAATTCTGATCTCTCCCGTATTGGGAGCCAATGGAGGCTCTTCAGGTGGTGGAGATGGACGTCCGCCCTGGTAGCCTGAGTGCCAGCCGAACTGCCTGATTTTGGATTTTCTGCAAGCGTCTAATCTGGGTCTGAGGCAAGCCCATGAAAAGAGCATTGCAGTAATCCAAATGGGGTAAGACTAGTGCTCTAACTACAGCAATTCTGGCAAAGCTTGACAGAAAGGGTACAACCTTGTACAACAGCCTCATCTTGAGGAAACATACCTGGGTAATACTGCCGATGTGTGCATCCAGGGACAGACCGGAGTCCAACAGAACGCCTAGGGTCCTCACCTTTTCGGAAGTTACAGGGAATCTCCCCTCCTTGTCCGGCCAAGGCAATACCCAGTGTTAATGCATCCGATGCATTAAGATGAAAAAACACCTGGCTGTCACGGTCCCCCCAGTCCCCCGTTTTACTTACCTTAACCCGTTCACCTGCTCTGCGTGTCCACAGCGTCCTCTTCCCCACGGAGTCTCTGCGTTAATTGTATAGATTGATAGCAGCGCAGCCATTGGCTCCCGCTGCTGTCAATCAAATCCAATGACACGGCCACCCGGGGGCAGGGCCGAGTCATATGCCTGCCAAGTGTATGACACGGGAGCACGTCTGCAGGGTAACCCCCTCGGGAGAGAGCTTCCCAGAGGGGTTAGCTATTGCGGGGAGGACCTGCGAGAGCCGCAGTGGGACCCCAAAACAGCAGGACCGGGGGCACTCTGTGCAAAACAAACAAACAAAAAAAATAAAATAAAAATTACCTTTACAACCACTTTAAGCTTTTATCCTTCATTCTTTCTCCAGGTCAGCAACTCACCAGATGGAGAAGCCAGATTTACAGCCCTGAGGCTTGTAATATTGAAAGCGAGTCAGCAGTTGCAGCTCCCATATTTCCTCTAATGTTCACTTTAAAAGTAAAGTGAACTGTCCAGATGTATTTGTTTCTGCATTTTCAGAGACTAAAGAATGTTGCTTATCTGAGGAATGTAGGTAAGTACTGAGTAAGATACTTATTACATCTGGTGGGACCTCAGCAGAAAACAGCAGGAATCCTCTACCTAAGCAAAACTTATACCAAGTAAGATCCACTTTTTGTCATTTTCTTACACAGGTCCAAGCAGTTAGTCACCTCCCAGTTTATTTAATAATGCAAAATGCAGTAACCCAATGCAACCAATATGCACCATCTTTCAGCTCTAATTTTACACTGATAAAGTGGAAATAAAAAATTGTTGGCATTTTCCACATACAACCTAATTTAAAAATGGTTTTATGCCGCGTACACACGGTCGTTTTTTGCGATGAAAAAAAACGTTGTTTTTTAAAACGTCATTTAAATTGATCGTGTGTAGGCAAAACGTTGTTTTTGTCTTAAAAAAAACGACCAAAAAAAAATTCCAACGTGCTTTGAATTTTTTGTGTCGTTTTTCAAAACGTCGTTTTTTGTTTCACAAAAAGTCACCGTGTGTAGCAAAAACGTCGTTTAAAACGACGTTTTTCAACCCGCGCATGCCCAGAAGCTAGTTATGAAGCGAGCTTCAATGGAAAAGAGTGGTGAACGTAACCTCGCTTTTTGTAAAAAAACGATGGTGTGTATGCAAAATTGTCTTTGAAAAGTGACGTTTCAAAAACTGTTTTTTTTACTTCACAGAAAACGTAGTTTTTTTTTCATCACAAAAAATGATCGTGTGTACGCGGCATTAGTCTTGCAAATCACATCTCTAGATGACCTACTGCCACTTCCATATTCATGCAGTATTCATATATCATAGTGAAAATACATACAATAGTGTGCAAAATGTGACAAACGCAAAGTGCTTCTCAAAAATGTCCTTTATGATTAAAAAGTGTCTTGTGCAACAATTAATCCTCAGTGCGTCATTCCACCAACGTGTCACCACCACCACTCAGGAGAACGTGCCAGAAAACCATAACCCCCCCCAATAAGAGTGGGTCAATATGCGCCTTATTCCCTCAGGGGGATGAACTATCCAGGAACTGCACTAGCTTCCGCTTCACAAGCTCCCCAATATTGTCATAAAGAGACCAAGAGAAAGACCACCACCAATAATTTGTATTCCTTAAAATCACCGCATAAGGCCCCTTTCACACGGACGGATAGAATGGTGCTTTTAGCTGAGCATTTTACCGCAGCTTGAAGCACGCAATGCTTTCATATGACATCATTTACACACTACGGTTACCTACGGTTTTGTTCCCCACGGTTTTGTGATAGAAAAAACTGGATGCGTCCAGCTGCGAAATTCCGCAGCTATCGGCACATAACCGCAGTGCACGGTGTCAGCTGCGTTTGGTATGAATCTTGAGGGGGAACTCCATGCCAAATTTCAAATAAAAAACCGGCATGGGTTCCCCCTACAGGAGCATACCAGGCCCATGGATCTGCTAAGGATTTTAAGGAGACACCCCCATACGCCGAAAAAGCGGCGTGGGGTTCCCCCCAAAATCCATACCAGACCTGTATCCAAGTACGCAGCCCGGCCGGTCAGGAAAGGGGTGGGGACGAGCGAGCGCCCCTCTCCTTAACCGTGCCAGGCCGCATGCCCTCAACATGGGGGGGTAGGTGCTTTGGGGCAGGGGGGTGCACTGTGGCCCCCCCACCCCAAAGCACCTGTCCCCATGTTGACGAGGATAGGGCCTCTTCACAACAACCTTGGCCGTTGGTTGTCGGGGTCTGCGGGAGGGAAGCTTATCGGAATCCGGGAGCCTCCTTTAAGAAGGGGGCCCCCAAGATATTCATCTTTAAAGTGATGACGTATATGTACGCGAGCCAGTCCTTAAGTGGTTAAAAACTAAAGTAAAACTGCGCTTATGTAAATGTAGTTGTGCAAGAGCCGGTTCACACAGGGGCAACACAACTCTGGCCGCGACTTTGCAAGGTGACCTGAACACGACCTGAGCGCGCACCATAGCGGAGGGAGGGGTTTGCCTGAGAAAACTATTTTCTCTTCCTGTATTGTTGCTTCAGTTAAGACAGGGGATCCGACTTGGAGGCGACTTCCATTAAAATCAATGGGTACAAGTTGCCTACAAGTCGCCTAGAAGTCGCCTAGAAGTCGGATTGAAGTAGTACAGGGACCTTTTCTGAAGTCGGAGTGACTTCAGTAGTGTACATTAAGACAGCTCCATTCACTTTCTCAATTGCGCGACTTCAAGACGGATCCAAAGTCGCCCCTGTGTGAATGGGCTCTTAAAGGATCACTAAAGGAATTTTTTTTTTTTTAGGTAAATAGCTTCCTTTACCTTACTGCAGTACTGGTTTCATGTCCTTATTGTTCGTTTTTGCTTTGAAGTTGCTGTAATCCTGCTCTGTTCTCCACACTTCCTGCTTGTCTGTTTCCTTATAACCACAGTGCTGGGAGCTTTCTCACGGTGGTCTAAGCTGTCATTACTGTGTGTCTAAAACTTCCCAGAACCAATCAGATTCATTTAAAAAAAAAAAAACACTGCCCTGGATTTGTTTGTTTTTGTTCTGTGTGTCTATTTCTACTTCACAGAAACATGAAGCCAGTTCAAAAGTGAAACTAACCTGCAGGCACATTATATGATTGATTTTTATCTATTTTTAATCATTTTGAAAAGGAATCAGTTAACTTGTATGTCTCTATACCCTGTAAACAGTCATTTCAGCAAAAAAAATAAAAAATTGTCCTTTAGTGACCCTTTAACCACTTAAGGACCGCCTACTGCACATTTACGTCGGCAGAATGGCACATCAACGTATATATACACGTTGATTTTAGTACCCAGCCGTAGGTCACGGGCGCGGGCGCGCGCCCGTGACCCGGTCCGAAGCTCCAGGACCGGGACCGCGGGATTCGCGGACCCGATCGCCGCTGCAGTGTGGCGATCCGTCCCTGGAGCGGAAGAACGGGGAGAGCCGTGTGTAAACACGGCTTCCCCGTGCTTCTCTGTGGCCGTAGCATCGATCGCGTCATCCCTGTAATAGGGGGGCGCGATCGAC